>BJBW01005026.1:3214-103052 GCA_004320125.1 Scolopax mira
TAGAACAACAGGAGACACAAGAATCATAGGAAAATTCAGATTGGAAGGTACTCAGCAGGGCTCTAATCCAACCTCTTGTTCAAAGCAGGGCCATCTCTGAGGTCAGACCAGGTTGATCCAGCCAAGTCCTGAAAACCCCCAAGGATGAAGACCAGGCAGACTGTTCTGTTGCTTAACTGTCCACAGGAGGAAAAAGTTGTTCTTATTGCCAGTCTGAACCTCTTGTTTCAATTTATGCTTGTTTATGCCACCGTAAAAAGTCTGGCTTCACCTCCTCAATAATCTGTTCGTACATATTAGAAGGTTGCCCCAAAGCTGTCTCTTCTCCATGCTGAAGAAGGTAGTCCCCTCAACCTCTCCTCACAAAGCAAGCCCTACCACTGCCTGGTCATCTCAGTAGGCCTCTGCTGGGCTCCCACTTATTAATGGCTTTCTCATACTGCTCAAAATTGGATACAGTATTGTAAATGTGATCTAACAAGTAGCTAACGCTACTTCAGTCTCCTTTGTCTGCTGCCAGGGCATTATAACCATTCTGCAGTTAAATCTGCAGGCAGAGAGGAGTCTGCCTTCTCCTGCCAGAAATCACAGGCTTCCAGGCTCTCTCATTTACTCCATGAGACCTCAGTCTCCAGCTGCCCCTCCTCTGTGCAGGATTGAGGGTCTTTTCTCTGAAGGGTCTCTGTGAAGACCCCATTGTTGTGGTTTAATCCTAGCCAGCAAGTAGGACCATGCAGCCATTCACTCACACACACACCCCCGCCCCAGTAGGGTAGGGAGGGAAAAAAAAACAAACCACAAAACAGAAAAACCTCATGGGCTGAGATAAAGACAGTTTAACAAAACAGTAATAGAAGAGAAAGTAATAATAACGGTAAGAGAATATACAAAATAAAGGATGCAATGCAATTGCTCTCACCACCTGATTATCAATTGCCCAGCCCACCTCAAGTAGCAATTGTGGATTCCAAGCCCCCAGACAACCCCTATTTATATACTGAACATACCATCCATGATATGGAATATTCCATTGGTCATTTTATCCTGTCTATGCTCCCTCACAGCTTCTATGGGAAGATAAATGAGTCCTTAACTTTAGTTGTTACTTAGCAACAACTAAAATAATAAATGTTATTAACATGCCTGTGCCACCCCGTTTCCGTGGCTCTGTCCCCAGCCCTTGCATCACCCCATCTCACGCAAGTTAGAGAACACATACACTGGGATCTCATGATCTTTGGGCACACAGGAGCCAGCTGCTCATTCCACTCCTCCTTTTAAATAAATTAGGAATTAAATGGAAGGAGAAAACAGACTTCTTCATGGGAACAGCTGACCAGAGTGACACACCGATCAAGGTTGTCATGGTTCCGTTGACAAAAGTAGAATATCCCTAAGACCTATGGTTCTTCTTTATATGAAGGGAAAAGAGGAGTGTAGCAATAGCCCTTAAGTAGGTGCAGGTAGAGAATCTGCTGTTTTTTCTTTTCCATCCTGGAGGTACAAGGCAATAGACCAAAGATTTTATTTTTCTCTCACTCAGACAGGTTGGTTCAAGGTGAGACTGGACTTTTTAATTTAGCAAGTTTGGATTATGAGATTGTGCAAGGAATGTTAATTTTGAGGAGGCTGTAGAATAAGTTTTTGAAGACAAGAAAGAATGGAGAGTCTAAGGACCTTGACTCTGAAACTCTAGCAATTCTTGGACAACAGAAAGAATGATGCATGGCTCCCTATTCCTTTAGTCTGTCAGAGATTACCATCCCCACCACAGAAGTGGCAGAACAGGTGGTACATCTACTCCTCAGCTTGAGGCAGTTCAGGCTGTCATATTAACGTTGTTGCCAGCAGCTCTAGTTTACATTACTACGTGAGACTGAACTACAGCAGCAGAGAGCTCTGATTCATGATCTCTGTTGGAGTTAGCTGCAGTGGCTAGAGGTGGCCTCCCCCACATCTCCTCAGCCAATACAGCTACATCTCACAGGGATCATCAATCAGAGTCTGGGAGGAAGGGGGAATAGAGTAGGAAAAAGAAGAAAGACAACAAAGTAGTAAAGGCAGGAAAGGAAAGAGCATTAGTAGACAAAAGGGTTATTAGCATGTCAGGAGGAGAAAAAAAGGGAAAAAGAGTAATGGGAATTTGTTAGGGTATTTCTCAAAAGCCTAAATTCAGAGGTTGCCTCACATCTATTAATCACAAGGTGCCTCACATCTATTAATACCTAGGAGTTATTGATTACCTTCAGTCTTGATTTCAGAAAGAGCCAGTAACAAGCTGTGAGAATAATATGGAATTCTATAAAATACAGTGATCAAAATAAATCAAACAGCTTTCATCTGGAATTTGGATAATCCAAGCTCCAGGATGAAGTGGGGTTACACCCTAAAGAGTTAATAACATCAGTAATCTCAGTATGGAAATGCTTATTACGTGCCTGTATGGGCAATTGAGAAGTATCCAAGTGATGCACAAGAGAAATGAGCACCTCCAAAGCACAAGGCAGCAAGCGGTGACTTAGTAGGAAGAAAGGCAAAACCCCTTTCTTACTCTAGTTAATGAATGACAAATTAGCAGGCTCAGGGGGAAATCTTTCAATTGAAATGATTCAAAAGGACCAAACACAGAAATCTGTCACCTTCAGGCTCCATTCAGTGAATGTAATCTGAAGACTTAGTGAAAAACAGAGATTTTGTTATAAATGCTGCCAGGCATTTGCCAACTTGTCAGTTGAGTCATACAGAGTAAAGGAAACCATCAGATCTGAATTAAATACTGCTTAGGGAGTATGGGGAGGGTTGGCTCTTTTTCCATCCCCTTCTGTTTGTCTATATCTACGAGTTCAAGATTTGTAAATAAATACTTACTTTTATCTTAAATTTTGTCAGGAGTTATTCCAAGGAGGATTGAGCCCTAAGGCATTCCTTTCCTTGGGTATAGCCATCCTGAAAAATTGTACCTTAGATATCTGCGAGGTGACCACCAAGCCCTACAAGCTCCCATACACGTGTCTCTGCATGCGACAGACTCATCTAGAGAACTGGCAAAAGGAGCTTATAAGGAAAAATGTGTCTGTGGGTGACCACTGGTGGCCAGGAGAGCTCCCAGGCATGTGGCAAGACAATGCCTCTGTATTTCAAGGGTCTCATGGGACATGAAACAGTGATAAAAATTGAAAAACGTAGTGAAGAGGGGAGAGAATTACACCATGTGCTGCAGCAGAATGTAAAATCTTTCCATGTCCTTGACAGTGCCAGAAGCTGGCCCCAAGCTGAAATAGTCCAAAGAAAAAGGACTAGACTTTCTGCATTACAGCAAATGAAATTAAAGGCCAGAAATGAGAAAAACGGAGGCAGCTACAAAGGCAGATGAAGAAGCCAAACAGGCACACAAGAAGCAGACCACAGGAGGTGAATGGGACTGACAGCCACAGTCAGTTGGCTGAGATGAAAGGACACAACCAGCAGAACAGGAAAAGCTTTCCAGCTCACACAGCCTGTAATTCACAATGCAAGATGGATCCTTCTGACAGTTTGTGCAGCATCCACAAAGTAGCAAAAGACTGTTAGGTATCTGTTTTATTCCACTAGCTGAAAGGAAAAAACTTCATCAGTTTTCAACAGCGTCGACCAGACATTATATCAAATTACACTCTGCTTAAAAATATTTTACTAAGAAAATTTTTTATTATTCCAGCAATGGACAAACATCAACGCCAGAGCTTCAAAGAGCAGAACAATATAAGTCTCCTATAGAAATATTTGGTACATGGCATACCTATGCCAAGAAAAGGATTGAGATCTCACATAGTGAGAGATGAGGCAGTTGTTTCTGTTGCTGCTGTGCTCTCTGCAGCCTTTAGAAATTAGGCTCACGTAGTGTCACTCAAGGAAGTGGCAAAAGTCAGCATGAACCAGCATGTGGTTCCTAGCTTAGCTGTCATATATTTAGTTGGACCTAAGACAAGGTCTTTGAAGTATATTCCCATTTTTCCAGCAATGGTAGTAACCTCTTGCAACAGCCACATTGGCTCTACTCAGAAAGCACAGGTCTGCTTGCCCAGTGCTACACACTTGATTGCTTCCAGGTGACCCCTATGGTCATCATCAGACATCACTCTGCCTTAAGCTAACCTGCCAGCCCCACACTTTGATGGTTCTGAGTCTTTAATAAAGTTAATCCACAAGCTGGATAAATCACCACTAAATGCTGGCTACAGTAAGAACTGAATGCTCACCTACCACCTCGTGCATACATCTTCAGAGTATGAATGTTGGCAGGAAGTAGCTATTCTCTTTCTTCTGTTAGTTGCTGAATGGTATAATACAGTCTTGTTTCCTTTGCAAAAAGTGTCCTTTGTTCTGAGAGTGAATTTATATAGACCAAGTAGTGACACTTGTACAAGAGAGTTTTAACATTTGGGTAGCTCAGGGGCATGGCTGGGAAAAGTACAATTCCTACTCAGTAAGCATTAGCCTTTTTCCACTTCTTTCCTTTCTAAAATTTACAGTCACTTCTATCCACCTTTCATCTGCTCAAGGGAAAAAAAAAAATAACGAAAGAGCCTTTTCTTATGTTCTTCACTTAAACAAAAACAGGCTTTCACATTCAAAGAGATTCATACCCCACTACCAAGATAATAGGTGAGATGCAAGTCCAAAAGTTCCCCTACTGTGTTCGAGCATTCATGGGTGGTCAAAGCTGTAACTGAGCTACCTCACCATGGTGCAGCAAGAATTCAGAGATTTATTTTATGCAATTGGCATTCTATTTATACTTTTTGGTCCATGTATCTCAGACCACATTACCAAGTATTTAATCACAATATACTGTACGTACAGCACAGTTCCACCACTGTCATTTAGCACGTGAAAGGAGAAAGAGATGCGATAAAAAAGAGGTGGTTTGATTTTGTAAAATTTATTTCTCACCTGATTAAAAAAAACAGTTAAGTATTCTGTCTATAGTGTTCCTCCTATACCTAACTCCTGTAAAGATCTTCTTGTTCATTGCACCTCTTCTCCTCAGCATCTCAATTCATTTTGTCTTGGCATTCTGAATGTCAATTCTTGCTTTCTAATATTCCTTCCTTTCTAATACTCCTTGTTTACCCATGACATAATTCTTCCCTAATCTCTCTTTTAATTGCCATCTCTTAAACTGCTGTGGCATCAGCTGTCTTCTTTTATTACAGGCTTTGTTGCTACTTTTTCTTATGAATGTTCAGCAGCTCTACCCTTCTTTTTACCCTGTGCATATTAGAATTCTCTTTTGCAATATCCCAGTCTTTTCACATTTTTCTCCAGTAATGCCAGTGTCTCCAGTTCTCTCAGGGTTTCTCTCTCCCATTCTTCTCTTTTTATTTGCTCTGTGGGTAGGCCTGTCTAGCTAGCAACCACACAACTTCCTACACAACTACCTGTTCTCTCCTCATGCAAACCTTAACTCCTTCTGGAAAACACCAAGTTAAAGGATTAAAAAAATATCCATGAAAGTTTCCTATGCAATATGTCTTTCTATTTCAGTCTATAAACTAAGCTGTAGCTCTCCAGAACAGGTAAAGCTTTTCTATCCATGCCTTGTAGCATTCCAAGTACATTGTACGTACTTGACAAACAATTGCTGCCTCCCTAGAATATTCACCCTACATCACAGCAGATCACTGAGAACTGCACAGCCCCGGGTAATTCAGCCCAGGAGCTCACCAGAAAAGTCCAGAAAACAAGCATTTTTAGGAAAGTTTGCCTTCACTCGGCTGCTTCTAGTTCCAGAAGAAAAAAAAAAGAAAAAAAACATTAAAATAATCATAACCAGCCTAAAATCTTCATTCCTTCCACTCCTTATCTTGACAAGTAAGAAATACGATAGCTTGGCCTCTCTTCCAATTAGTTTGGCCTTTCTTCCAACCCATGGTTGGGGGCTCAAGGGTAAATGAATACGTAGGCTACAAATCTGTAGTGGTTTATTTAGACCATTTCCATCGGGGCATTTAAGCTTTTTTTTAATGAGACTATTTTCTCATTTAATAGTACCAAACATAATGGCAAATGAATAGCTGATTAGGAGAACAAAAACTTATAAAAGCCAAAATTAAAAGAATGAAAAAAAAAAACCTAAGTATGTTTCATACAGAAGAGATTAGAGAAAATCAAGGAATGAAGTCCATGACTGTTAGTCACTGTGTAAGTACACTGTTACATGTGCAGAAACAATTTTATTATTTTTTTTTTCCTCTTGCAGAAGACAGATTTGTCCTTGTAGCATAAAAGAAGGATGCACTGTGTTCTTTGTTTTGTGGCCTCTTAACAGTATTCTTAACAGTATTTTTTTTTTAAAAAGGAACAGTAATTCTCAACTTCCAAGACGAAAATGTTCTCTTCTGAGCTTAGACTGAGGCTTATGCAAGCGAGAAGGGCTCCTGCCCATGAATCATTACCAGTCTTTCAGAAAGCTGTGTCTTACCCAGAGAGGAGCACATTGATGATTCATGCAGTATGAACCAATTGTCAAGACTTTTCAACACACTGACACATCAGATTCCCCTGAAACTGGCTAGAATCCAGAGCACTGCCCCTGCAAAGCTCCCTTTACTCTCCCTCTGGATTTGACAAGCAAGACAGTGCAGAGACAGCGGGTCCCAAGAGCCGCAGAGGAAAGGGGCTGGCACAGCTGTGAAAGGGCAAGAAGAGTCAGCCACACAAAAAGGGTTGTTTACCTATGGGTTGCTAGGTGTATTCCTTTCAATCAACAGCTGGGGAATGTATCTAATCACTGTAACATACCAATACTCACAGCCAAGTAACAACAAAAATATTCTATGAAGACAAAAATACACAGAAAACTGACTATTTCAACAGTTCTTGTCATTACCCCAGCGAGAAGATGATACATCTCAGGGTCTAATCACTCAGCCTCCTGTTTGGATGCACACATGCAATCAACCTCAAGAAGACTGCAGCACAAATCCTGCTTCCTTCTTGCTTTGCTCAGTGTAAGTTGAGACAACTCACAAGTCCTTATGGTTTACAGAGTAAAGGGCAGTCAAAGCATTAAATCTGTCTTTTCATCTTGTTTATCCCGAAGAGAAAATTCAGCATACATCTAACTTCTGTTCGTTTCATTTTGTAATAAAGAAGGAACCGATGCACTGACTGTAAGATGGAAGGAAGGAGCATGCAGTGTTTCAAGTGCAATGAAGCTTGAAAATGTTAGTTTGGTGAAGATTGTTCCCTGCAACTTCATGTGACTGAATTTTCCAAAAAGTAACAAACAGCCAGCGAAATGAGTTTGTATGCAGATACTTTTGGCTCAGCAGGCTGTGGTTTAGCCCCATAGGTAAACTCAGATTTGACACGGGTTAAAATAAAATAGACCTTGGCGACCGGTCACGGTAACTGAAATCTTACTCTTGGAGGATCGGTTAAGACTGTCCAGATTCAATTCTTCCACAGTCAGTGCAGCTGGAACAGAGCTGGTCTGTCAGTGCCCAGCTCCATCAATCCTCTGTGTCTGATCTGTCTGAGTTTCACTAAGAAAACAAAGTAAGGGAGCCCTGAGACACACAGACATAACATAAATAAAAAAATACATTCACGTTTCCAACGGTCCACACGTTCTCAAGAAAGTTGCACCTATGTTATATTATTCAGCATGTGGTTTCAATTGTAACAACAATGCACATTTGTTGGACTGCATGCTGGCTGCTAACTACACTGCTACCCCTGTTTAAATACAGCATGGCCTGCCACTGCCTTTCAGGGGTCAAGTGTCTGGCATGTGCCTGCTATGTTATGGTCGGTATAATCTCATAGATTACCCAAGCAGCAGACCCAAACTCTTTGATGTCATGAAGGCATATTTATATACATTACGCATACACTGTGTATTTTTCATAAGGTAGAAGGTCCAAGAAAGAGGGTACCGGGATAAAAAAAAGCAAGCAAGAAAAAAAAAATAAACAGTATCTATCTAGGTTTTTCTGTTCCCATTAGATTTATTAAATTATAGAATGATTTTGAATCATTCTATATAGAATGAAAATTAATGATTTTACACTACTCTCTTAAAACTGAATTAAAGTATTTCTCACATGTTTTTAAAAACAACTGCTCCTCAGTTGCCCTCCAAAACTGTTTGCACCTACTTGTACTTACACCAACTATCACGGAGGAATTTGCTCAGAAATACTTACTATCACCAAGTTTTTCTGATAAAATATTTACATTGGTGATTTCCAGGGTTTTTTTTTAATCTTACGGTTTCAGGACATTAACAACATTTTCAGTAATCAGTGCTGGATCTTTATAGTGGGAAGACAAAGAGTCGATAGACCTCACTGAAAATATAGACCCAATGTACAACTTCAGCATAGAATTTAGCTAGAGAGTAGGACTGCATCAGGGGCTTGCTAGGAAAAGAATTCAACACATTTTCTAGCTGTGCTCTATTCATTCCTATCTTATGCCATTACAGGCCTTTCCTAAGCTACATAATGCTTTCTAACAACATTTCTCCAGATACTTAGTTACAAACATCCTTTTTATTTTAACTTAAATATAGTTTTTTGCAACTGGTGTTTTGAATGAAATCTTGCTGTTACGCATTTGTCTTCAAAAATCTCTTGACCTCATAACATATCCACTGAAATTAAACAATGGGATGACCAACATATGTGACAGTAATTAAAACCAGCACTATAATGTCAGCTCAGAAAAGGACCAAATTAAAGCTCTGCCACCTCCCACAACTGTGACATTTCCTAACATTTAAATGCTCAAAGTTGTAATCTTCAGAATGTTATAATCTTTATTATGTAAAAAAGATAATTTTACAAGGCAGGGAAGAGAGGGTTATTTACAGAGTTAAACAGTGTGAACTAGTAGTTCACGACACTAACACTTTCAGTTCTGAAAAAAAAACCTCTGAACTTATTCTTCTCTAACTGATGCATCACAAGTCATTGGAAAAAAAGTTCCTAACACAATTAGAATTTCAATGAATGCAGCCATTAAAGGTTTCATAGAACGGAAGAAAAATAAAACCAAAACCCAAACCTATTTACAGATTTTATGCCCATCTCTATTGTAAAATATTCCATGCTGTTCTTCCTACCCCATGGGCTTTCGGGTCTCATATGGCCACCACAATGGAGCCACACTTCACAACCACACCCCTGGCTCTCCTGGTGCCAGTTAATGAGCTGCATAGAGATGCTCACACAAATGATGATTAAGGGGTTCTGTTTATATTTAGATTTATGCCAAACGTTTCCAGTGAAAGCCACAGAAAAGGAGGATAGGTTTAAAGGTTTAATCGCCTTTGAAGAATGTTCCCTTTGTAACAAAGAGTTTTTTCTTCAAGAGCCTTGAATATAGAACCCACATAGAAGGCAAGCTCTTATTTTGCTAACATTTCTGTGCTGTTGAGATGTAAGAATATAAACTCGAATCATGATGAGGTATAAACTGTACCAATATGAAATTAAAAAAAAAAAAAAAACAAAAACACACATTAGGGTTCTGTTACTGCTAGATTTCTCTTCATTTTACTCTATTTATCTTTTCTACCCCACCTTGTCTTCTACAAAGAACCCCTTCAGTTTCTAAAAGCTTACATATCTCCTGGAAGGAGGGTAGGGATGAGAAGGGACCAGGGTTCATTATTAATGAACATATCCATTAGCTGGGATGACATACTACAGATAAACCCTTCGAGCAATGGACAGTTAGTACATGCCTGGCTAGGTCTTATGGTCATCTGTTCAGATAACTGATGATAACAGGGCATTCAAATTGCTCTTACGCTGGGTGAAGTGGCTGGTAGCAGGGTTAACATCCAGCCAGGGTGTAAAATTAATGACTAGCAATTAGAGGAATCTAACTCTTTCTGGTTTTCCTGTTGCTTTAACAGATGAAAACAGTAGATATAACTTAACAGGTCTAGGCATGTCCAGCAATATTGTCATTCGGCCAGGCAGAGATTTAAATAGCCCAGAGCTATGACCAGCTTTGTTCTTTCTAGGTGGCTCAATACACACCACAGCCAGGCACTGCTGCACCTGATTTTAAACAGGAGCTGTGACACCCTCAGCATTTCTGAAAGTCAGGCTTATTTTTAAGAACAACAACAAAAAAAAAAAAAGGATCAAGAATCTGTAGCTTGGGCCAGTTTTCAATCCTGACTTATATATCAATTCAGCCAAACAAAAGGGAAACAACAGGAAAATCTTATGAAGAATTGTGTTATTGCTTTTGAAGTTTGAAGGGAGACTGATGGCATAAGCACCTCAGGATGTGGTTCTCCATTGCACACCTTTCAAGTGGCAAAGCCCTTGTAAGACACTTCCACCTCCAGGGATGCCAAGACACTCAAGAGATACTATTGCTTCCTTAGTTGTAGAAATTCCAGCAGGTTTATGACTGGCAAAAATGCCAGGTTTTGGTTTTATCCTCCTTCTGTCTTTTAAACCACATTATTTCAAAGATGAGGATATGCTGGGGAATTGTAATAGCTTACATTAACACAAGACAGGACTGCTTTCCCAGTGGGAAGTCCACCCGTGGGACTCCTACCACATTCCCACTATTGCTCTTGCTTTTTCAGTAGCAACAGAACTCTGCCCTCCTCCCTGCCCCCCCCCCCCCCCCCCCCCCCCCCCCCCCAAAAAAAAACCCCACCTGCAACAATAAGCTGTTTTTAGTGCTCCAGTAGCTCACACTGCAGCCCCAGTCACTAGTCCTAACCCATTATATATGCAGCAGGGAGGAAGAGGACAGAGAGGGCGTCAGAGATGGTGAAATTAGTGCTTTGGGCAGCAGAATATTTTTTGCTTAGCTTAAACTGACCTTACATCTTTAGTGAACTGAAGTCCAATTGAAAAAACTGAGGGGGCACATACTACTGCTAAGACACAGGGGCAGGGACTCTGAAAGCTTTGATAGCACTTTGAAGACCAGCCACAAGGAGTCGGCAAGAGTCACAACCTTCTTCATCATTCAACCATCACAGTCCAGCCAACATGTGCAGAGACTCGAGAGGCAAAGAAAAAAAGAGAGAAGGTAACAGGAGATCAATGCTACATCAGCTTAACCCAAGCAATTTTACACGGGTCTAATGCTTGGCAGAGTTGATCCAGAGCCTGTAAAATTGGCATGTTTCCCTGCTGTGAGGGTTTCATATCCTCTCCTTTAACAAATCGAGCATCTGTGAAAAGCAAATACTATGATTTGTCTATTTAGTTACTGAGTTAGTCTGTGGGTAATCCTTTTCTTGTGCACATCAGCACCACTAACAAAATACTTCATATCTTCTGTAGCAAAAACTGACAAGCAGCAACAAAGGCAGTGTGATGTGGCTGAGTGCTTACCATGTCTCAAAGAAAGAGGAGATGCAGGAATTTCAAGTGAACCCTGCATCTCTTCCCCATACATTTCTATTCCTGAAAATTTGAAAGATGGATTTATCACCTCTTACAGCCTCAACAATAAATTGACAATATACTCAGCCACGTCCATCCTATGTAAAGCCAACATAACTTAAAGGAATAAACAAAAGCATTTACAATACCTATTTTTCTCCAAACTAGAAGAACTTATTATATTCTTTTGCCTATATATTATCTAAGCATATCCTGACAGAATTGGTCAAAGCCTGAGCTGGGGCTTGTTATTTAATATGTGGAATAATAGCTCTGCCATTGTCCAGGCAGGTACAGAGGTTTGGTTCTTGTCTTTTCACTTCCCAAATAGTAAATTAGGAACAATCATTCTCGAAAAAACAGAAAGTGCATGAAAATTAAATCTGTCTCCTTCTAACAAAATAAGGAATAAGAGAATGGATCCAACAGAACATTTCATTTGCTAAATACCAGTTATACCCAGCACTGGTACCCTTTCAGTGAAACTCTGGTTCAGAGTAGTGGCTCAAAGCAAACCAGCTGCCTTCCTGCTATGAAATCCCTGTGCCCTGGCTGGCCAGGCAGAGGATATCTTTTCCTTGGTCAGGTGCCAGCTGACCAGTTGCATTCTGCAGCATATGCTTGCAGTTTGCATGTGTAGCATGGAAGAGTGAAGAGCCAGTGAAGAGCAGTGAAGAGCCAGACATATCATAAATGTATTAGTTCAAGCCAAATTACGTTTCTCCAAATGACAAATTTACTATGATTTAGCTTTTAAATGGAAGCACTGCTGTAGATACAATGATAATGCATCAGCTCATATAAAAACCATACATCCATTAACAGCTCCTAATTATAGTATGAAACTCCATCTTTTTCTCTGGATTTTTCTCACATTTATTCTCTGTTGATAAAAAGACTCTTTTCTGTCTGCACAGTACAGTGTGCAGGTGTTTGTTCAATAGCTTCAGGTGATGGTGCTACTTCCCTCACGTGTTTGTGCAGTGTCTTTCTTTCACAAGTAAAAAAGACAAATCTTTCCACTTTTAGGGTCTCCACTACTGAATTTCAATTATTTTTTAAAACTCACTGCTAATCTAGAAACAGCAGGTACACAATCTGCCTACTTGGTGCCTCCATTTCCCCTTAGTAAATTAAGGATTACACCACATCAAAAGCAATTTTATATTTACTGTGACCCTCATGGCAAAATTCAACAATAGCCATCCCTGTCTTCGTCATGTGAGCCTCTACACTGGACCAGGCATTCTTGAGAATTTAATCGTGTTTTAGCCACCTCTTCTCTGACTGTGGACAATAACTATCCCTATAACGCCTCACTGCCGTGACATTATCATAAAGATAATCTGAATTAGGCCAGAGATCTAAGGTTAATGGACCTGCTGAGCACATGAAATGTGTAGAAGTTACATTTGTCATTAATGATCATTTGGAGAATGACTGATATTTTTTTTCCCCTCTTGAAAAACTGCAAGACAATCATTTCCTCTTATCTACTGGGAAATAAAACTACAATTTCATAGCCTTTTAAGCTTAAAGCATATCAGATGAGATAGCAAGTAATTACAGAGTATTTGAGCATCCTTCCTCAGTAAGGAGATAACAATTTAATCTGCCAGAGCAAAAATATTTTTCTTTGAAAGAAAATTTATCACAGGTAATAGAACTTCTTTTAGGTCCTAATCTGCTATTTCAGAGAGAATGCCCAGTCTGTTTAAATATTTAATTAATACTTCATATCAAATACAAGATGAAACAACTCCACTAAGAGCTGAAGCCAGAATACACTTATGTACTAAGTACCATACTATTGTAATATGCACAGATTTTTCTCTCCTCTAATTAGGAAACATTTTTAATTCCATATTTCATTGTTGACAGGGATTCTTTTACAGTATTTGATTTTTCACCACGTTTATTTTTGTTGAAATGGTAGTTCAACTACTAGAATTGTTTAAAACAGTGGATTTTTTTCCTTTGTTGAAAACTACAAGGAAATAAAAGCAGTCCTTTCAGAAATCATGTTGTAACCAAGTTTATCAAGTTTATCAACCCACTTTTTAGAATTCCAAGTCACATCCCTAAAGTTTTTCTTATGTTTTGTGTGTAGTTCATGAAAACCTTTTCTTCAGAGGTGACATTTGTCTGGTTTCAGTCTAAAAGAATAAACCATCAAACAACAATGCAGTACTAATGTTTAACATTAAACTGCTGTTCTAGCACACTATTTTCACTGATGTGGTCAGAATAATTTTTTAAACTGCTTTGAAGATTCATAGCCTATTTCTCTAATCAGGATCAAACAACCTTCTCTAGATAGGAGGAGGAATGACTATGTGGCAATGTTCAGGTGTTAATTCTGCTTGCTCTCCATGTCTCCAAAAAGTTAAAAATAGTCATAAAATATATATTACTGCTCAGCCTTTCAGGCAAATATCTAAAAGGCTGCACCACCTTACTACCAGGAACTACTACCACTACTAGGAACAGGAGATGCTTAAAAAAGGTTTCTATCAAATATGTTTGAAGAGATTCAAAGCTTATTTGTTGCTTTATAGTTCTCTAGGCCTATAGTTGGAGACTGACATTTGACAGAGTTGCAATTCCTAAACTTAGCTTCATGTGCAGATGCTTAGAAATGTCATAAATGCAATCTCATCTGGGTAACTGAAAATCCTTTTATGCTCATAGATACAAGCTCTGAAAATAGGCACATACCCATGACATGTAAGAACACAGCTGTGAGTCCCGCCTGATGATGCCTTTTTTTTTTTTTCACCCCCACCATAGAAAATTTCCACTGGTCTTTTTGGGCAAAAAAGCGAAGTAGATTACTTACTGCTCAAAAGGAACATAGTAGCACGCAGGCAGTCCTTAGTGCATTACAGAATACCAAGAAAGAGACAAGCAGCTCGGCCTTTGAAATATATGGAAAATATACTGCTGACAAAACTGTTACTAGCAAAATCTTTTTCTCCCTTAGCAGACGTTATGGGTGGTCTTTGAGGAAAAAAAAAATTAAAAAAAAAAATTAAGAAAACCTTGGCTGCAGCTAGCTCACTGGCAAATGCAAAACCAAATATCTGGCACCAGGTGTGAAAGTAGTGAGGCACCCGACCTCACGGTCATTAGAATTTTGCAAGATTTCCAACTCAAGTAAGATTTCCCAGCTCACACCTCCTTCATCAGCCCTGGTCACACTGGCTGAAATTATCTTGGCAGAGGGGTTAATTATTCATCAGTTACAATAAGTGTTAGAGACGTATCAGAACCAAACGCGGCGCACAGGATGGATATATGGCTTTGGGAACTCCCACCGTGTCTGCTGAAAACTCTGCCTGGGGGGGCTGGGAGCTGCGCCTGCAGCCAGTGAAGGCCCAGCAACAAAACCAGCCCTTCATGTTGTCTTCAGCTAGGACACCCACCCCAGCCATGGGACTTACCACCAACCTGAATCATCTTCCAGATAACTCAGTGAGGTGGGCTCCTGAAAATGCTTCATTTAAAGTTCTCATTTTCTTAAGAAACGATCCAAACCACAGATCTGGAAGTAACCCCTGATCAATCTCCACCCAGAAGACATAAGGTTGATCTCCAGCTCCCATGTCAGTAACAATTTATCTGCTTGTCCAGCCAGGCTTTTTCACGCCTACTTGTATCAAATGTCACTTCAGGCTGCCATCTAGTTCCCTGCCCTTCATATAGATAGCACATTATTGAGAAATGTTTATTTTGCCATATGCCACCATGGTCCTGGGAAGAAGTATCAAATGACAGGCTTTCATCTGGATATAATTTATTCATTATATCACTACTTTATATTAAAGAAAATGCACTAGTGTGAAAGTACGAATGGAAAACACATTTTAGCTATTGAATAACCTGGAAATTATTAAAGTTAAAAGCTCTTGAGTCAGACAGAGCAGCATCATATTATTAGAATAATATGTTAATGTTTCAGTCATGCAACCTCTGTGGGTCTTTTAAAACACCTGTGGAAATAAGTTTTGCACTATTACAATACTAACAAATATGTTGGACCTAGTCAGTTTAATTGCTCAAATTATCCACATGACTGAGTTTTACGAGCTAATAAAACACATCCTGATATAAATATAATAAATACTTTGTAAAAAATACTACATTGAATCTATTTTCAACACCTTCTTCCTATTTTCTTTTTCTCCTCTGTTTTCCTGTGCCTCAGGTTGCATTGAGTACAGCTACTACTCAGAAGACCCCTGATGTCACCTGTGGTGGAATGGAAACTGTGAGAGCACATCATCATCTCCCATAAAATGGAGATTCTATCTTTAAAAAGAGAATATACTGCAGAAGAGATTTAACTCTTTCCAAGGAAACTATGTCAACGACTTCAGCTCGCTCTTTCAGCGCAGAGGAAGAAACACCATTTCTTGCTATCTCCCTTTCACTTTGTTAGGCCAGATTCCCAAATGTCATTACACCTCAACTTCACCTACTGGATCTTAGCTTTTACTGCCTTCTCCAAGTGTTTTGTCATTGATAACGGAATCTGGCAAACCATTTTCCTTACCTAGTATTAACATCCCTGCTTTTGTACTCATAATTGTGTCATAAAAGTGAAAGATGGTAAAGTTTTATGATGTCTAAAGAGAGGCCTGAGTGGCAAAACCTGCACACTAAGTGAAAATCTTCCCAACTTGGGAGGTGTAGTGTTTCAAGCCCTACACAACTTCTTCCCTTCTAAATGAGTACATGTTCTTGTGAGGAAAGCAATGTGAATATAATAAGGTGGGGTTTTTTTTAGTTTCTAATCAAAGAAAAAACTGTAACCTTCAGAGGTAAGAAGGTTAAGATGTGATAGCTCAAACTTTTGGTTCAGGAACAGAGAAAATACTGGGGAAAAAATAGGTCATTACATTAATGAATTCATTATGAATTCTTTTAGCCATTATGCATTCTTTTAACTACAGTAATTTCAAAAGCTGATGGCCCACATCAGTACAGTATAACAGATTACCAAATGAAAGTGTATGAATTAAAATCATACACTTGATTTTGTTGAAGAATTTATTACCAAATGAGTGACTGCATAAATCTAAATGATGACAAGAGATAAGTAATTCAAAATGAAATACAAACACTAGACTAATATAATCAGGCACAGAAAGGATTTATGATCCCCACAATATACAAAAAAAATCATTTCCTTCACACTCTTAAAACCAAATTTACAGCTATATCAGTCTTTGTCTGCTAAAGAAAAAAAGTAGGGCTCATATGCAATGTAAAAGCCTATCAAATATTTTCATTAATTTTCATCAAAATATAATCACACAGCTTCTTTATCCCTCTGATTCTACATATTTCAGCAGTTCTACATTACCAAAGCCATTCAGGAACTGCCCACTCCCTATTGTGATGCTCTAAAATAACCAAACTCATCAGCTGATTATTTTAGAAAACTTGGTCCAAAGTAAAAATTCAGCATTGCAAACAAAGCTCACTTACAAAACTTCTTGCAGTGGTTCAAGGTATTAAGGGCTCCAGCTCTCTGGCTTCCTCCACCAGACATTCTCCCACCCAGCACAGGGGAGAACTATTCCTCACCAGAATTTGTTCACAGCTGAAATGTTGGCTTCAAACTGCCATCACAGCTGATTGCACATTACTCTCACCTGGCTCTGAGGTGGAGCAACTGACTGTTCTTACTCCACACAGGTGTGCACATTTCAGCAGAGAAACGCAGCAGAAGGCTGCGGTTGGCTCTATTTTGAAGTACTGCAGCTAGACCTACTGAAGATCTACTGTCTGAACATTTTAAAATAATAAACAAAAATTAACAACTTTTTAATACTAACAGCACAACAAAATAAAATAATCACTCAATCAGCAGCCCAGGGTACCTTCCTCAGTTTTGCACCAGCAAATGTAGTATAAGATACCAAGAAAAAGCAAGAAAACTATTATCTATATCAGAATAAATCTAATGAGTCATAATTCCCTAATGAAGATTGATGTCTGAGATTTTCCCCAGAGCTTGATGGGATGCGTAAGAAGCATGAGTGGCATTTTACAGCTGCTTTCCACTCTTTTGTGGAGACTGAGGCAATAACCACTACCATCTAGAACCTTTGTATCCACGTACAAATACCAAAACAATCCTGAAACTGATTGCACAGCACTCACAGAAGGGACTCCTCTGTTTCCACAGAAAGGAATTCACGAAAGTTTTGCATTTATTTATAGGCTGAAAACAGTGATGACATAATCATCTCAGCAGGAAACTATATTCAAAAAAATTACAGCAAGGAACCAAAACTTGAAAGAATAGCTTCATAAAAAACGTAAACAATGACTTCCTAAACAAACAATTCAGAAAACCTTGGATCTGACCTAATAAAACAAGTAGGTGACCAGCACTTTTGAAATCAGAAAACTTTCACCTCCTTTTATATGCTTTTAAAACCTACCTGTGCAAATCGTAATTATGGTGACAACAACATTAGATCTCTAGAGCTCTGAATCATTTTCCATTCCCATAAAATCATATTACCCCTCCTGCTTTGGTTATCTGATAGAAACCTGTAAGGAACCATATACACTAAATCACTTTAATGAAGAATAATAATATTATTTAAAATAACTGGAAGAAGAGGTGTATATATGTTTAAGGGACATATATGTGTATATACTGATAGAGATAGATATGAAGATACTCCCATTTGAGTGTGTTTTTTTCCTAATGAGGAAACCAGGCTGTCTGTATAGCAGACTCAGTTATAATGCTTAGTGGAGAATGATATAAAATGGAAGTGATTCCACTTTGAAAAAACACACACACCCTCACCCCACTACACTGTCTAATTAACAGTTACATTTTTTTGAGCATCTTAAAGCCACTACTGCAAGAGCTTTAAATGTAAACACATTATCAATTTAACAGAAATTCCTTGCTTCAGGCTCCAGTGTGGTGTTATTTTTCCTTCCTTTTCTACATGTGTTAAAATAATCATGTAAAAGGACTCCCGTACTGTGTCTTCAAATCTTTCAGAGGATGATTCACTCTATTCATTTTCACTAGGAACAGTGCTGCTTAACTTTAACTGAATATACTTTTTATATATTTAATGTGGATTCAGACCAATATGCAGAGACTGAATGACTCTTTGCTAATAATGCCAACAGACTGAAACAAAATACATATGTAGGAAAGAAAGCATGGGTGAGAGGGAAGTGCTTGGCAGAAGGAAAGAAGCTCTCAGTGATTTGGTGGTATATGAAAGAAACTGGGCAACCTCCCACTGAATTACATCTTTCCATCTGCCCTGTCCCCACTCATCAGCATACAGGGCCCGTACACTCCTCCCCTGAGTAAATCATTTGGAGAGCAGAAGGAAAAATGCAGTAGCTCAGTCTCAACCCGATTCAGGGGTTGGGAAGCAGGAAATTGGCTTGCAAAACTATAGACTCCATCTATCGAGAGGATGCTTATATATATGGAAGGGATCTGCCTCACCCATGAAGAAATCCTCTCTCCCCAGATTGGGCAGGATCTAAGCAGGCTACCCCTAAGCGTACTATGAAGGTTTACAAAGTCTTTTAGTGAGAGTTAATGCTTCCATAGGGAGTAGTCATTGCCACTCTCCCCTAAGGATTGATTTCCTATCATTGTCTTATTTTTAAAAGGTTTACAGGCAACACAATTTGTAATGAAAATCATAGAGCATTGATGTTGCCATCAGTCATTTTCCTCCTCTGAAGCTGTTTCAAAGCTGTCAGCAGGCCTGTACAGTAACTGAAGCATACAGAGATGAAGTGGGTGCAGAAGGAATAGCTGAGCTTTAATTTGCAACCCAGATGCATCAGTGCTGGGGGCTATTTTAGTGTATCCAATCTACACTAATTCCACATGATACAGACACAGTAAATCTGTGCCTCGTGTAACTCATCACATTTCAAGATTACATGTGAGACTGTCACAGCAACTGCAGGAGATGCAGTGACAAGGCTGGTGGAGGTACGGATGAGTTATTCAGTGCGTGAAAAGCACACCAAACCATCTTTGCCAGCTGCCAGTTCCTATTTTTATGGCACTTTTAAATACATGGGCTTCCTGTTCCATGAAAATAATCCAACTGATTGTTGATGCCAACTCATCCTAGTATCACTACAACAGTGTCAGGAAGATTATATTATTTCTTGGCAAACTAAAGCAAAGGGGAGGGGGGAGGGGGAAAGGGACAAATATAAACTGGACAATGACAGAATTGCCTCATCTCTGGATAACAAACCTCCGTCTCCATGCACACAGCCACTGTAGTCCACAATCTGCCAAACCCAGATTTTTGGCTATACGATATAAGGAACAGGGAATTGAGAGCAGGCCCTTAGCTGAAGAGCTTACCTGTAAGGCTCTATCTGACATTTTGGACTAAAGATCAAAATCAATGTGTTACACAATCCTTTTCAGAAAGCTTTTCTTCAGAAACAGTGTTCTCATTAAACATCTCACATTCAGAGAAATTCGGTGAGAGAAAGAAGCTTCTCTATTGTGAGTAAAATGTTGCATTTGCTGCTTTTTTTTCCCCTAATAGTGACACTGCAGGCAGTTTGAAAGACTATAAAACAAAGAGACAATGTATTTGAATAGTTATTTCCCAGGCCACATCCTAAGGAATCAAGATGCGACTGGTGTATACAGAAAGATCAAAGTATTTCCCTGTATTTCTTAGGAAGCACAAACAAACTTTAACTGGAAACAGAGAGAGAAAAGGAGGACCTTTGCTTCTGTTAGGTATTAAGACATGGATGGAAATGTCTCAAATTGCTCATTGATTTACTTTTGCAGCTCTCTCAAGTGTCTTCACACCTTTATTTGTGATCCAGATATTTATGTAACACGCTGGAATTCATCAGAGACCAGTCTGAAAAATTGTCACAAGGCAGCCAAAACGTCTCAAGATGCCTCACTAGAATTCAAATGTACATGCTGCACAGGAACTTCTTCTAGCAGGCTTTACAGAAGGGACCAGAGAAATCTGCCAAAGAAAATGGAATTTAACAGCCAAAAGTACGTGAAAATAAGCCCCAGAATTGTGGAGTTTATCTCTACTGGGGAAGCATTTTCTTTTCCTTTCCCTCTTAATTCGATTTACATTTATTTCCACTGTATTTTGGAAAGTCATTTTGCACCAAATCATTATTATTTCTATCAAGTTTTAGACAGACTTATTTTTCACTTCATTAAATCATGTAGCAAGAGCACTAACTTGAATCAAGGGACTTCAGCAATTTCATTTCTTCATACAAGCAACCAATATCTCTCCTCTTACAAAACACTCCAACATCTCTTGATTTGTAGTTTTCTGTCATTGCAGTGATCACTGATAAAGTTTACTCCACATAGACTATTCCAGTACCAATGCACTTGAGTATTCTTTACCTCAAGGACTTGCTTGTACTGTTTTTTCAAGCAGGGGTTCTAGGAGCACCCTTAGTTAGAACACAATTCCCTCAATAATGAGAGAAATCCAACACCACGGGAACAGGAATCCCACTGAAAACAAGGTGTTCTTTTTTTAAGATTGAGAAGAAAGCATGAAGAAATATTCTTAATTAGACTCCTTAGAGTCTAATTAAGCATACAGGGCAAGTTTGGAGATAGGTATTTATAGCTGTGGTTACTGTTGCTCCTAGACAACAGTCACATTTAGGAAATGCTAAATGTTATTCCATCTTCTCTTGTCTTCTCCTAAGCCTATGCAAGCAAACACCACCACCCACCACAAAGCAGACAACAGCAATATACAGACTGAAACCAACACAGACTAGATCCTCAGCCTAGCTGAGAAAAGAAAAAATTATCAGAGTGACAAAAAATTCACTATACACACACTGATGTATCATAATAGTTCTTGTAGTTATGCCCAGATGACTAACAGTTCTGAACAAGACTGTTAAAAGTACCTAAATATTTAATATGGTTAATTGTCATCTTCTGATAGTCGTGAGGCCTCTTACCTGGAGCGGTAAACACTTTTATGCCTTTAGAACCTGGGGTTCTAAAGTTAGCCCCCTTTTGCTAGTAGCACTTGCAACCAAGCTAAGAATTAAAGTCCCACTTTATTTCAATGTGTACTAACTGGATAGAGGACTTTATAAAATCCCTCAGTACTCCAGAAAATGATCTATGTTTGTCTCTGGCAGTTTGACACACTGTCCTTGAAGAGTTTCCAGTGCCCATGACAGAGGAGTCAAGCACTGGATCACTGATGCACAGTTCTGGCTCACAATCTCTCATCAGCTCTCAGAGACATAATCAAAATTTACAATGGAAACCACTGCACCAACCAGAGAGCCAAAAATCTCTGTTAGCATTTAGAAAAGGCCCCCAAAATGGCTATCCCTGGCTCCTGAAAATTAACCACAGCTGTTGCTAAAACTATTCCGATTCCACAGGAAACCCACAGAACTGGCAACTTTAAAACAGTAAGAAGCTTCCCCAAGCAACTTTTAATCATGATCCCTCAAGTAGTGCAGAGCCAAAGCGGATGCATCATCCATTCTCCAAGCAAACCTCATCGCAGTTCTCTTTGCTGGCCTCCTCCACTGTCTCTCACTCACAGGTCCCTCCAGCAGGCAATGGTCAAAAAAAGGAGTCATCAAAACTTTCCAATGTGTTTCTCAAGAAAAACGTGTTTCAACATACTTCAGGTACACAGCCCATGAACAAATGTACCGCAGTTTATTCGCAAATACTCACCATTTTCCCAGAAGCTTGGGGCCAAATTCTGAGGTAATTGGAACCTTGTGCAGCTGTTGACTCTAGTGAGAACAAGCAGGTGTTGTGTCAATTATCAGAAATTATTTCGGTGAAATAGCCCCGATCTGGGGTTGCACTATGACAACTTCGTACAACTGACATAAAAGGTCTTACAATCAGCATAACCAGGCACAAGAGGCTCATCAGTGTTATAGGGTGGAGTAGTATACAATCAAAGGAAAGTAAAAGTGGCCAAGGTTTCCTCCAACCCAGAAAATCCCAATGACTTTTATCTCCAAGGAGTATTTAACAATTTACACAAGTTAGAGAAAGCACAAAACTACTCTAATATAGGCCAAAAAAAGGGCTCAGTGCATGATATTGCCTAATAAAAACTCTGTTATCCAAGAAGTTATTTTCTTTTAGGATTATTTGCTCATTCTTTGCAAAATTTTGCTTCAAGCTCACAAATGTAAGTCAAACTACCTGCACTCTACAAAATTACAGTGTGCCTTCCCACAGTGTGCACTGAACAGGCCTTCTGTCTAAATTCTGCTCACCAACTCCTACACCCCACTCCATTTCCTAAAGGAAAAAATTACCTGCAGCAGCTGCTGCACTGTGCTTGGCCTGCCAATTACTGGAAAGTTGCTAGAATTCCTATATTTTTTATATGCATGTGCAAGCTTTTATCCCTTTAGCAGGCAAAAAAAGCTGAATCCATGTCTTTTTCTTTTGACGACAAAAGAAGCATCCAGGAGTTCAGAATTTTTTAAGACACAAATGACATTGCTTCTCAATCAGTTACATAGTGTTCTTTGGGCTCTAAAAATCTGTCCAGGAATCACAATTGATTATATTTAAATTTAACTAATTGTTTTGATTAAAGATGACAGAACACAGCAAATAAAGCTATGGGACAGTAAGATGTAGCAAATTTAATTTACATTTATGTGTGTAATTTATACTTGTATGAGTGCAAGGGTGATTTCTACACCCTTTAGCTTTATAACATGAATCTTCAAAGGGCAGAGACAGTAGGAATTCATCTTGATAGCCTATTTCCTGAGCACATACATAGATAAGTCTTTAATATTGTTTTGCCTATTCATCAGTTTGCTGAAGACATTTTTAGGGCATTTCACTTATCCATAATTCAGAAAGAAAAGCTCCCTATTTACAGTGAAACCACATCAAACTTCTTGAAAATATTTAAGGAAATTTTCACACAGGCAGCACAAATTCTATTCAACCAGTTATATTGCCTCCAAAGACCACAGAAGCTTCACAAACTGAGAGGTTTCGTGATAGTATCTGCCTAGTGCAGCTAGTCATATTACATTGACAGGTATGCGGATACTTGACAAGCAATTTAGCATTGGTAGCTGCTCCAGGTGCTTTTAGTAAGGCTAGCAGCACAGAGGTATATAAGCATATGACAAAATTAGTCTGCGACAATATTTAAAATACAATTGTTACTTGTTCTTCAAACCAGATGCTATAATATACAGCTGTATTTGCAGCCTTTGGATCCTGGCATGCGTGCTGGACGGACTTCCTGCATGCAGACAAGTGTTGGAAATGTTGCCTTGTTAGAAGAAACTCTTCCCACATGCTCTGGGACTGTTTGGAATTCCAGTGCTTGAAAAGATTACCTCATTGTTAGGCATCACCTAATTTGAAACACAATCATGCCAGACATCTTTCCATTATCAATTGAAGAAATTTTGCCAGCTCTTTCTGGGAATAATAGACAATAAAGGGAGTAGTTGCATCATATCTCCCAAAGCCAAATATATTCATCTATGAGCAGAACCCTCTGATGTTCTCATTACACATAGTGCTTGAGGTACCTGTGCAAATAATCTTTCATGTATGGATGGATGGGTGGACATTGAAACAAATTGAAGGCTTACTATATTGTATTTCTTCGAATTGAAAACTTATTATTTTTTCTCAAAAACATCTATGTTTTCCACACTTCCATTATTCTTTAAATATTTAAACTCAACATTAAAAAAAAAAAAAGACCAGAAGGTATCACAGGTTTAACTACACTAAGCAGCCTGAAGAATCAAAATAGTGTCCAATTTAGTCCATTGAGTAAGGATGGGGGAAAAAGTAAATATATTTAATTAACATGTATATTGGGTACGTGTATTTTAAGAATGTGAATCTTCTCCTGAAACTTTTAAAAAAGAGGAACAAAGTTCATCCTTCAAGCAAATTTGGTGAATCTAAAGGAGTTACACTTGGGATGGTATTGGTCCTGTATTTTTACCAGAATTGCTTAACTTTACTATTAAAATTTTTCTGCAATCATCCATAGAATTTTTTACAGGTGGCTTAAAACCAATTGGGCTCAAATACAGAGTATCAGATGTAATAATGAAATCCATCCTCTTGTGATTTCATTCATGAAATTACATGCAAGAAGTTTATGCTGAAAAGGAGGTTCAAGGGAAACAGTTAAAGTAAATTAAAACATTTATCCATTATTTTATGTTTTTCTCCTACCACCACATAAGCTGAATTTAATTGGAATGTAAATTATAAGTCAGGACAATGGTCACCAGAATTTGGTCTTACATTCTAAATATTTCCACATCGCAACCAACTTGACCCAATAAAAATATCAGACTCAGCAGACTTCCATTTTTCAACAGCTCAGCATCTGATCCATCATTTAGAACTTCTGAAATACCAATCAACAGATTAAAAATAATTTCATGTATAGATGAATCAAAAACACAGACATCCACTAAAATGTTGATTACATAAAAACAGATTGACATTTTCCATGAATTATTATGCAACAATAAAAAGCTCATTTATGAAAGAGGTTTAGAAAGTGACCTAAATGCAGTCAAACAAAATAAGAGTCTTTCTATTATTTTCAATAGTCTTTGGATCAGGTCCTGATTTATTTATCAGCATGTATTTATGAAGACCCTCAGGGTGCCAAATGGCTCATTAGATTAAATATAGATTGACAAAAAATATCCTTGTGATTCTCATTTCCTCCATGTTGAAGAAACAGGTTATCTTAAGCAAAGTAATTAGTTGGTGAGTATAACGATTGATTTCTAAAGAATAAAGTCTGGCTTTTGAAGATTTTTCTGCATCTACTGCCAAGCCCCATGGAGATATTTTATATGAGATATTATTCAAAAGCTGTAAGTCTGCTAAATTAAACATGGGGCTCTGGGGTCTTTGAAAATTAAGTGTGGAGAAATCAGAGACTTTTACCTACACAACTTAGTGAAAATAAGCAGCTACAAAGTACACTGCACTTCATTGTTTTGAGTTCTTCAGACCATTACTAAATTTAAAGCCAGCACTTGGGTTTATAGCTTCTTTCCACAGATTTCACATTTCTCATCTTATTTTCAATGCTGGTTAGAACTGGAACCTTTTTCTGTCCCTTTTTAAAATCTAAGAATAGATTTCCTCCCAGCATGTTATTAATATTCCTGCTCTGGTCCACGATAATCTTTGAAGTTAAGTTCCCGTTCATTATTTTTTGACATTCACTTTGTTCTTCTGCATTCACCTCAAAGAAACTCCATATACTTGAAAAACTATTTCAGATAATGATATTTAGGTGAATCACTTGTTCAAATTACTATTTTTTTGGTCTTTAGTAAACCCTGAGACCTCTGTGGTTAGATTCGTTCAGAACATAGTTCAGTGAAGCAGTTCACTCTTCTTACTTCTGGAAATAGTTCAGCCACTGATTTCATACCCAATTACAGAGACATATTTCCTAGCAAGTATCGTGGTCGCCCCATTCCCAACTAGTTAATATTTCATTCCAATTCTTCTTTGAAGTTTTCTCTGGCTACACTATTATATTTACTAATAGAGATACTTTACAGTAGTTGTAAAAGATGTCAGCAGATGGCACCTTCGCTGTGGCCTTTCTGTTTTTCAAAGACATGTTATCCTCTGGGCATTTAGAATAATCAAAATATATTGGTTCTTTGGTTGTCTTGTTGGGGTTTTTTTGTGGGAAAAGTGGAAAAAAAAAAACCCTCTCCTCTCTAGCTTATCAGTTCAAGGCTCAGACAGAATTTAAATCCTACTTAAGATCTCAGGTCAGGGTAAATTTCACGCTTGAAGAGACAGAGGAAACCAGTTACTTTCTTTCCTGCCACTTGGAAAAAATCAGTCTACTTCATTGTCTATCTCGATTTTCTCCTCAAATGTGGTCTTCAAACCACAGGTGGCCCCAGATAACCTCCCTCTGACAAGACATGGACTTAATTATAAAATGATGCAAAAAAAAAAAAAAGCCAAATGGAGGTCCACTGACTGAAAGGAAGAGTATTTGTTGGCACTCAAAACATGATTACATGACAGATGGCCTGCAAGTTTACCTGTAGAGTGCTGTTCTTTGATATCATATTTATCATACTTTTGTTGTCTATCACAACTTTGACAAGTATGTGCGAGTGATAATAGTTCTGGTCCAGGGAATGTGTTTCTCTGTTCCCTGTCCTACCAGAGGCTTTTCCTTTCTGCTGTATCCATGTCTTAAAGACAAAAATATTTGTCACAGTATTGCTCTTCTAGAAACAGGAACAAGACAATTTTTTCCCTGCTCAGATTTTGTATAGGTGAGAAGGAAATTCTGCCATATGAACATTCAACCCCCTGTATTTTACTATTTTCTGAATGATTACATTTTTTCCTGAACAAATGCAAACTAAAAACATTGCTGAGGAAGAACAGCGATCAAGAAGAACAAGGTCTTAAACTTGTCTCTAAAAAGCTAGTAAGACTACTTTATAGTAGAAATTTACAATATAAGGCATATTCACCTATCCTCCAGTAATCTCCAGGGATCTTCACGTTACTCTCAGAATCTTGTCACTGGCATTGAACTCCTCAGTTTAATGAGAGCACAGCTGCGACATGACTTTACACTTTTCTGGAGGAGGAAGCCTGATGCCACCAACGTTACAACACAGGTAAGTGTTGTTCTTCCTTGTTTTCTTCTTAATTTTCTTCTTCATTTAATTTTCTTCTTAATTTGCACAGAACAGTAATCTAAATTGGGAAAATACGTCATAATATAAGTGCTGCTAATTAAAAGTTACTACTACTACTACTAATACCTCTATTACATCAGATAAAAAATCAATGTATTTATGTTCTAGGGACAAGAGAAACACCTAATGGTGTAGCATTAGCTTAGCCTAAAGTAAACAGACACAATTACATTTAGGTAGGTAACGTATACTAACACCAGAAAAGGAAAGGCTACAACATTAAGGACTGGAATGTCAATTGTTTAAAAAGCAAGTATTTAGACTAATGAAAAATGTTTCCCACTATTAGACTGTCTTATAAATGCTTATTGAGCAACACTAACAGCAGTGGTAAAGGAACTGTGTGTAATATAACATATGCTGTGTATCATGCATTTGCCTCTGCTTATATTAAGAATGTGCGTGTTATTTATGAACAGTGAAGTTGTAAGTTTAAAGACCCATTTTGGGGAACAAAGTTAGATTAGGCACACTCAACATAGGCCACATTGTTTTTCATCAAGTCTGGTAACTGAGAATTACAGTGCAGTGACTCATGTCACACGCAGCCACATTTCAGCACTGTTTACTGCACTCTGTGGCCTCTCCACGTCAAAGGTGAGCAACATGGTACCAAATTTACATGGGCTTCCAACCAGCTTTCAGTCTCAAATTTCAAAACATATGGGACTAATTTTGAAGCCAAAGTTGACCTTTAAATCAAGTGACAAAAAAGAATGAATCATTTTAAACAAGGTCTTTAACCATCACAAAGGGAGAAGCAATCAAACAACCCAGGTTCAGTTGCTGCGGTGTGGTTTAGGTACATGGTGGCCGATAGAACCTGAAACAACTTCACTAGTGATTAAATATGTTTCCTCTGTTTAAGCATGTGCTTTATTTAACTTCATTGGCTTTCTTCTCCCATCCCTCCCCACACAGAGTGACCTCGCTGAATTATCAGAAATAGTATCTCACAAATATCTGACTCCAGTAATTCCTACCTAAAAGCATCCTGGTCTGCACTAGGCTTACAGCTCTAGAGACTTGTAGTATACATGTATTCAAAATGCTTGGAGGCATAATACAGTAGGTATCAAAAAGCAAGCATCTAAAATCCATTTTTTAAGTATTGAAATGCTCTAACAGGAACACACATTCATTCAGGGTAAATATCTTGGGTGTTTAAGCCTCCTCCCCAGAGCTATTTCATATAGACAGAATATATTACTATATCAGGCAAAATGCATTAGAACAGGAGATATGTAATGAAGCTTTTACTCTGCACACATCTGTCACCAAGACACATGGAACTGCTCTTGCTATGCAGACTCTACCTCGGAGCTAGAGGTAGAGTCTTTGTACGGCACACCATGTCAGAGGAAGAAATTACCCATGTTTCAAAATTAATAGTTTAAGAGATGTTAAATGTCTTGGGAAAAATGCATGTTTAAAAAAAAAAAGATATAATGTGCCTATCAAGATATAATGGATTGCAAAATTTGAAGTTTCAATAGATAGCTTAATGGATTGCCACTTTCTCTCTGGAATAAAAGTAACCCTTCAAAAAAAGAAAGGTAAGTCTTCTGCTTTCCAGGCTGCCTCCCTTGGATGTTTGAACTTTTATTTTCCATTCCACAATTTTTCACTGCCTATGCAATAGTGCATATATGAGAAAAACATGTTTTAAATTAAAAATAATCTCAAAATAAATACCAAGAACTGCTTTGTCCAGAATGACCAAAGAAATATAGGAAAATATTCTAGGATTTTATTCAACCAGACCATCACAACAACTAGCCCTTTCTTTCAGGATCAGCAGAGACATTCCCCTGTTGTGACAATGAGTCAACAAAGGTAATAGCTAATGGGCATCATGGATAACAATGAATAACTGACTCACTGCATGAGTCTCAGCAAATCGAGCTTGCTGCCTTATTTTTTTCACTTCCAGACCTGTGTTACCATTATCTGCCTTTTGGGATGCTGAAAAAACTACTTAGTTCACATATGTGTTATGCTTGAGAGCAGATTATTATTTAACCACAGTAGGACCCAAGAAACCCCATGAAGTTAAGGCCTGAACAAGTATACAGACAACCAGAGGCAAATGGTCAGAAACCTCTGCCAGTTCTGAACAGACAAGTTCTCCAGTAGCAAAACTTGTCAGAGCTTAACTCCAGTTAATGGCACTAAGGGAACTTGCACCAGCTGAGACCTGCCAAGAAGCAGAGAGATTAAAATGGCAGAAGCAGCGTTGTGTTCAGAAAGCGTGAAGCAGCAAGAAGGCGACAGAAGTCTCTGCCGCTTCTGGGTGAGCTCCAGTTCACGCTTCTGCTGTGCCATGAACGAGGCTAGAGATGAACAGATCGACAGGTATTTTGGCTTCAAGAGGAGCAAATAGACCCTAAATTATCAAACATAAGTCTAATACTTTTTATGAGAACCAAAGGCAGTTTGTCAAATTTATTCTGAGCTCAAGAATAAGCGCAGAAATGGCAAGGAGAAAAATATATCTTAAATAAATGCTTTGAACATGCTGTCCTAGCAGCAGCAGAAAAACTGGAAACTGTTGAACAGGGTAATTAACAAAGCCTCGTCTCAGTAAAGCCCACACAAATTCAAAAGCCTATAAGTAATTGTTAAGCAGATATTATAGGAGATAAACATAATCAAAAAGCAAAATAGCTAACCCGTTCAAGAAATGATAAGCAAAAGGTGATAACACTTTTGTCAAAACACATCATCAAAATGTAATAATTAAGAATTTAAAATATTTATATTTCATTTATTTTTTATTCTGAAGTAAGTCAGGGGGGGTTTTGGACATAGAATGTGGATATTTTACTAATGACATGCAGCATTTATTAATGACATTTACTAATGTGGCAGCAGCAACTGGTACATTTTTAGTTTGAACTATTTAGGATCAAGGTGAAAAACTACTACAGTTATATTTATAAGCATTTTTAAGAGCATGTGTTCAAAATACAATAAAAAGAAATAGTAAATACTGTTGTACTGGCACCTTCCTTACTAATCCATTTTTTCTGGTTAAATTATTAAGGCTAGGTTAATTCCACCATCTCTTTCCCACTTCAGCTTTATCAGCTGCCCAACAGACCACTGTCTCCACATAGAAGGGAATAGAAGGACAGTTTAAGGGACTGCCATCATCAAGAATAAGCAGGAAAGAAAAACTTCAGCAGAGAGGTAACTTCATACATAGTTAGGAAAAGAATTCTTCAAAATATGAGGAGGAAACAGGCCAAAAGAAAAAGGAAAGATACGTATGGTTGCACCATCGTTAAACTGGACTTTCTTCTTAAATAATCTATTTAAGGATTCTAAATAAAAATTGTAAGGCAACATTATTAAACTTAAGCAACCAACATGGTTGGTTGAGGCAATATGTGACATGAAAACTGTCGATAGCTAATATGAGAAGCATCCGGATTCCAAGCACTGCAAGTGGCACATTGCTGGGGCAGAGGCAGTTTTTCACTCAAGAGGCATAGACTTTCAAAAGGTAAACAGCAGAAAGTTACACAGATCTAATCCAGTTCTTCTCTGTTACAAAATAATCTCTGTGATTGTTCTTGTAGCAGTTCAATAAGGATACATTGTATCATGTATATGCTCATTACCTGTGAATTTCTTCATTTAAGAATTGTGTTGATGTTAGTCTCTGTTGAAACACACATCTTACTTCAGAGATCAAAGAAGTCAGAAGTAAAAGATATTAAAAATATATCTTATAAATTCTCTGTAACTCTAAGTTACCAAGATACACTGAAGCAGTGATGAACTACAAAAAATACTGCTCTCTATTAAAGCTGCACAGGGCACTCCTGAAGTACCAAGAGGAATACATTAATCGAGCAGGTTTCTGGTTTGTGCAAACAAAGCAAAATAAATCGCTATTATGTTTTTTAGCCTATATATTGTTTTGCCAGATATACTGTCTATTGCAAGGAAACAGCCAAATGGCAGAGTTATTTGGAAGCAAATCTACCAACCAATCATTTCAATAAAATTATAATTATTTTCTTTGGCACCTTGTGAAATGTAACTGACTGTACATGGGGTTTGGTGTCCTTAGGATTGGTGCTGTCATGCCCTGCTCACAGTACCACTCCTATAAAATCCACCCTCTGCCAAGACAAACAATGGCCTGGAATTTGGTGAATTTTTCTGAGCAGAGATAATGAGGTGTGGTTAACTCCCATCAGCTCAACTGGGCAAGTGCAACTGGGTTATTCGAGAGGTAGTAAGAAGGGCTGGCTGAAAACCAAAACTCACTTTATTTGCAGAGCATTTTTTTAAAAAGAGCCTGGAGAGATCTCAGAATACCCACTCCAGCTGAGAATAAAACAGAGAAGTCAGCAGCAACTCATAGGTTTTATGAATTGTGATGGTCTTTCAGAGATCTTCTGGATCACACTCATCCTCTGCAAGCTCTTGGAGACAACCACTAGTGATGTTAAAACTCATCAAGTTATCTAAATACTCAGGGAAGAAGTTTGGCTCTCCAGGGTGATATAAAAATGGCTAATTTGATTATCAGTTATCTTTTTCTTTTTTTCTCTCTTCCTTCTCTGACTACTTCTCCCTTTGCTGCTGATATTGTGCTACCTTCCTTATCCTCTTAGTGAAGAAAGAAGAAAAAAAAATTATTGAATTCTTTAATCTTCTTGATAGCATCTGGTTTTAGCATTTCTTCCTCTTTTCACAGTGGGCCAGCTCTGCCCTTGATCTTCTTAATAGTAATGTGTTTGCAGAACACCTTCTTGTTACCCATCACGTACCTTCTCTCTACATTATATCATGCCATAGACTCTGATTGCATCCTTATGTATTCATATAATCTCCTTTTATACTCTTTCTCATTTCTATTTCTATACTAGTACTTTCACTGCCATACCATTTCTGTTCTGTGGATAAAAGACTTCAGTGTTACATTTCCCAATTCAAGTGATTTCATAAGAAATTCTGCAAAATGATGAGCTTCCTCGCTCTTCATTACAACATTTTCTTCATTCCTATGATTTGCAATATTAATACAAGACTGCTGTTGTACCTAGACATTTGTCTTTTGTTGTAGATATTTAACATATGCAAAAGTATTTCTTATTATGGCCCATAACCTAGGAAGAGGGAAAATGTGGACTCAGCAACCACCAAGTCAGTATTTGGACTAGTAATAAAAGCAAATGAACTTTAGCTTTGAGGGCTGTGTTCAGTTCCCTAAAGGAATATGAAATGTATCTTTGTGCTGATGGTATTTTGTCTGCAGTGCGTCGCATTAGATTAGCAGTAACACGTTATCCATCTGTCTTGCTGGGTTCAAAATCCATATTCATTTAGAAAATGTTTTTGCAAACAAGTGAATGATGAACAAGCAAAAATGATGAATAATTTTCAGTAAAGAAATAGCAGTACTACAAAGTTCATATGACTAAACATATTTATAAAAAATCCAATTCTAATCATTCATAATTTTGGCAAAAGTTTTTTCAGGGCAGAAGCTTTCTTTGTTTGGTCTGAGTCTGAAAAGATCTTTGCCAAGTATGACAAAATATGATTCAGACATCTTGTAAGTTACCAGATCACAATAGCGTTCAAGACACTTTTCTTTTTACTCAGATTAAAAAAAAAAAGTCTGGTATTTTTTAAACCTCAAACTTGGCAGGTAATGCTGATTTGAATAAAAAATTAATTCCCATTTAAAATCTGTTATTTGCACAATTTCGCCATTGACATCAAAATCTCCTATCAGTAAGAAGCATTCAGGTCAAAATGGCTGCCAAACAGCTACATCAAAGAAGTCATGATTATTTTTACATTTAAAAAAGCTTCTTCATGTAAGTGACAAGCACATTTCTTCTGCTCTTCAATTGCACAACACAATTGTTAAGCACCGGAATTAACATGGTAACTAAGTATATGACCAAAAACAATATGTATCTTCATTTACATGATTGTTTACATCACTCAGAGGTCTCACTTTCTTTTTTTTCTTTTTCTGGGTTAATATATTTGCTTTGGATATCCATCTGGGAACTCAAAAGTACAGTTTACCTTAGGATGCAAAATACAAGCATATACATCATTTTGTTGAATTCTTCTCTAAATAATTGTTTCCATATTTTTGGCTTCCTTTAGAAGTAATGTCAAATTGTTTTGATTATTAGCTGATGAAAATGAGGAGACTTTCTTTCCGTTACGCTGCTATGCATATCTCACCTAATTGAAATTATTTCCTTTCATATCATGACTCACAAGTGCTGTTTAGCCACTTCATTCAAGAAATATATGTTGTTTCCTTTCTTTATTCATAGGCTCTCAGGGTTATAAAGAGCTTCAGAACTTCCAGACACAGTGCTCACACGTATATCCAGAATCTTGCAGGCATAGAAGCGTGAAATTGTCTCAAGAGTCAGAAACATAAAGTAGCAGATGCCCCTCCTACTTTAAACTGGTTTTGAATCTATAAACTAAATCTCTGTTCTATTCAGGGAACGACTGGTAGAAGATCACCTCCCTTCCCAGAAGCTGAGATGTCCTTCAGTTTGAAAGCACGGCTTGCAATTGCCCTAGGTGTTTGGCTTTGGTTCTTGCCTAGGAAACTGTATCAAAGCTGTCATGATAAGTTTGTAACAAATAGTTCATCACTGTTTTCTAAAGAATCTCACTATTCAGCTTTGTCCTGCATTTATCAAATATTCTGAAGTGAATGCAGCTAAATCAGTTCACAGCAGTTGAGAGGCTGGCTCTTTGCGGTTTTTATCGTTCTATTAATTAAAAGACCTTCTGACAAGAAAATTGGGTGAAACAAGTTTACACAGCACTGACTGCACTAAGAGCTTGCAATTCCTGTTGACCTCAAGTAATTCACATTTATTGGATTGCCATTGATCTGATTGTAAGCAGAGAGTAGACACCAGATATGTAAGGCTTGACTTCAAGTGTTGTAGCTTCATTGTGAATTACATGAAGAAAGTGTATGAAAAGTGATGAGGCACAGAAAAAATATGGATTTTTTTTTTTTCAGTTTGGCGTGTGCATGTCCCAGTAAGTGATTCTAAAAACATTTTGTGTATTTAGGTAGATTAGGCACAAAGACTTAAGCATAAGAATGTGTGCCTAAGTCAAATTGTGTAACTCCAAAACTTCTAAATTTTGGAGCAGGAAATCAGCTGAATGATTCAGAATGTGAATGCAAGTCAAAATGGCAAAGAATCAAAAGTATTTTAATCACTACCTATACTGGACTGTTAATTATCCGAATCTACAAAACTTTTCAATACTTGCCACCCACATATAAGTAAGTCTATAAAGCATTCCATTCAGTTTTTCTCAGGCTTAAATTTGAGCTGCATTTGCAGTGGCTTATGTATAAAAATAGCAGCAGTTGTCAATAGACATTTGTTGTGCCAGTAGAAAGCGATAAAGTCTTGACAGCAACTTCACTAGGACACAGACAAAATCTGGTTCACAGGTATAAGCTGATACTCAGTTTGGAATATCAGACTTGAGAAGAACAACTGAGTTGAGGAGACTGTGTTGTTAACAAGGCCTTAAGAATCAGAGGAAATCCCCGATTTAGACTGGTCAAATCAAAAACTGCCCAACAGGAATTTCTGGAGTGATTTCCTACACTGTGGATTTTTCTACAACTGAAAACAAATCCACATGTCAGGCTGGGCAGATGTAATCAAAAATCCCCACCGCTATTTTGGCCTTTTTCTTTTGTGGTTTTATAATCCACAAAACACCATAATACCTCATACAAATCATTTCAAGAGACACATGGTTTACGGAGAAATCTACGGCCAACTCAAGGAGTCATTATTTTCATTTCATTATTCATTTTTTCTTTTTACATCTCTGGTAGGGTGGTTCAGATTCTATATTCCATTGACGTCAATTGGAGTTACATATATAATACTCAAGTACACAATTTAGGTTCCAGTGTATTACATCTGATTTTGAAAGGTTATATACACTATAGTCAGACCATGGTTTGAATCAAGAAACATATGTTTAACCTGCTAATTCTAAGATACTACAGTCCAATGTATTCAAGATAATTTTTATTAAGAAGTCTTCCAAGATTATTCCTTTATCTAAGCATGAAACAGACTAAGAAATTTCTAGCACTCTTCAACCTTACCTTCCAAAATATTCTGCACTTAGAAGAAGCTAAATATTATTAATTGCAATTAAAATAGAAAATCCCAACTATTGGCTGTGAATACAAAAGATGTAACTCTGCTTTTTCTTATCCATGCCAGTCCATGGTCTAGTCCCTTGAGCATTTCAGAATATATCAAAATAGCATTCATAGTCCAGTCTCATTAAATAAAGTATAATATATCCTCCCAATCAAATGATTACAATTCCATTTGCTTTCATCGTGTGTTCAAAGCAGTAACAGACTCCAGCACTTGTCCACTATTTTTGCCTTTAGTGGATCCTCTCTAATCATCAGATTTTGCAACACTAAACCCCATAGGTTTTTGACAAGAAAGAGAAGCAGACCAGTCATGTTTTTCTAACCAAACACAGAAGACAGAGATGTTGTGTTAGGAATCTACCATAGGCTTTTCTCTCCTGTACTAGTTTTTCCTGCAAACAGTCTGTAACACTTCCTGCCCCACTGACCAAGAAATGAGATCCATCTACTTCGACAGACACTATGAACAAACAGAGGTGGCAGCTCTTTACCAGCAGCAGAACAATACAACTAGAGACAAAAATTCCCTATTTCCCAATTACTTCCTAGACTGAAAATATGACACTCTTTTTTCATGAAGAGAAAACACATAAATAAAATGAACTCAGGGAAAGCAAAATTAATATATGCTGCAATTCTTTTGTAAAACCATTTCTTTAGCAATATAGTAAAAAAAAAAAAAAAAAGAAGGGTAGAACATATTTCCCAAATTTTCTGTCTCATTGTCCTTGGTAATTAGGTAAAAGTAGAACATGTTACTGATAGGAATTCATGCTCTTGCTTAACATGACACTTTTTGAGTCTACAGCTGAATGACAATTCTTCACAACAGCTTTGCTACTCATGTTTCACAGCACATCATATCGGGTGAGACTATTTAGTTGCTGATGATTTCTTAGTAACTTCTTCAATTTCTTAGCTGGAAAATATGATATTTCTGTCACCAAAATAACCCTTTCACCAGACAATGTAGCTAAGAGTTCTCCTTCAGCTGCTTTGGTTGGAAAAGAAATGGTAAGCACAGTGACTTCTGATTGATCTAGCCACAGAAAGGGATGATTTAAGAAGTCTTGAAGAGTAAAGGAAACATCTGAAAAGGAAGCCCAGAGAGGACTTTTACTTTCATCTTCAATTGTGGTAACTTTTCTTCACCCCACCTCTCCCCAGGGCAACTCTTAGATCAATTGAATCCCTTAGTATTTCCATAGGTTTCAGTGGTCTGACAGGAGGAATGAGTTTTGCCTTTTCATCTCTATGTAAATGTTTATGTCTAAATAGATGCACTGGTCCAAATTCTGGGCTGTGTTCCAGGACTTTCACTCTATAGAAACAAGATGAATGCCCCCAGTGGATAATGAATTCCTGCATCAGGGTGGAAGCCCAAATGACACAAGCTCCATGGAATGCTGTAGACTTGTCTTCCCTCAGGTTCCTCTGGGGATAGTGGGGAGAGGTGGCAAAGAAAGGGACAAGAACTCAAAAGAGATCAAGAAAAGAGACTTTGATGGGGTCATGAAGAGTTATGGTTGATTCCAGAACTGACCAGTCAGTTGTCCCTAAGACCACTGCAACGGTCACTCTCCCAGAAAGCCCCCCAAAATTGTCTCACAGATGTTCACAAAGGTGAATAGCACAGACAAAATATTTGAATGCCATCCCCTGAGAAGCAGTATTGATTAATTAGCTTGGAAAAAGGAAGGGGTTTATCTGTTTCTGTATTTGATTCCTCTTTTCTGACATCTATATTCTTTTTCCACAGCAAGTGGGTTGTCAAGCGTTAGAAGAGGTTGCCCAGGGAAGTGGTGGAGTCACCATCACCGGAGATACTTAAAAGACAGGCAGACATGATACTTAGGGACATGGCTTAGTGGTGGACTTGTCAGTGCTAGGTTTACAGTTGGATTGGTAATATTAAGGGTCTTTTCCAACCTAAATGATTCTATGATTCTTTGAAAACAAGAGTTCAGGATTTAGTTTTTAGCATGTCCTTTTATAGAAGTGGGATCCTCATTGGGCAGCTTCCACTGCATAACCTGCTAGCACCAAGAAGGTTGTTTTTCTTGTAATAGAGACCCCTAAATTCACACATCCTTAGTTCAGTATTTTTTACTCACTCTAGTATAGCCATTTACTGCAAAGAGTTTTCTTCCAAAACTGGAATCGGGAAGACAGAAACATGTGAAGGACAGAGCAGAAAATCTATCTGAAATGCATCTGAAGAGTTAAGAATATCATCAGTTCCTGAAAACAGGATGCTACAACACTGTAATCTATACAGCAGGCTTATTCCACTTCCTGCTCTCTGCTCCCTCCCAGCTCATATGCTACTCAGAAGACACCATGAATGAGAACTTTAGACACAACCATTTCTCATAATGGGTAAAGTTCTGGGAAAACTTTAAAAAAAAAAAAGAAAAGGCTGTCTAAGGTGTCACTAGCCATTTCAGGAAAACGTTACATACTGAAAGTGACTAATTTCTAGAGCCCTTTAAATATATAGTAGTTCCAGTAAGACTGAAAAGAAGCCTTGTTACGAGGTACTTAAAAAGAATCAACTCTCCCACTTCAACACATCAACACAGTGCCCAAACACCAGTTGTGGCATTTGGTCTGAGTACCAGAGCATCCATGCCTTGGCAACTTGGCAACCCAGAAGATGATTGGGGTCTCCAAAGTGTTCATCCGCATGTGGAGAAATGATAAGTTTTAGCAAAACAGATGAAAATTGTCTGTTCTGCACCAACCATAAAAGGAATTGGGGAAAAAATAAATCATATCTAAACTTTCTTGTTCTTGGATCTGTCAGAAAAAGCTCTATGTTTAACAAAGCACCCCACTGATTACAGAAATTTGGAGCAATAGACTATTATATGGTAAGAACTAAAAGAACTGCCTTCTACCCTGCTCATGCTTTAGCTGGAAGCCTAGGAGGAATCTGTGGCTGCAGAAGATAATCATGAGACTTGAAGCCACTATTCATAACAGCCTTGTTTACATATAAAGAATGTTTTTAAGACAAATAATGTGTTTCATATTTTCTCTTTATCATGTTTTATAGGTTTTCCTTTTGTTCTACTCCCAACGGTTTGTATCCAGAGCTGCCTTGAATTCAGGGAAGTAATTAAATCGTGCAATTTAACCTCCACAAAGAAAGGGTTGACCTGAGTTGATTTTGGAAGAAGGAGAAGAGGGAGGTTATGTTCCATCCAGAGGCTCTAAGTCAAAGAGATTTGAAATGGAGAAATGCCCAGTTTTCTTACAGCATGTATTCACCAAACCGTACTAACTCATTGCACAGCCATACCCCAGAACACATCGAGGTTCTCAGATTTTGAGGATAGCAGTCTCAGATTTTGAAGTCCTGTGATTCCCACGTTCAACAGCTCTGGTCTGTGGAACAGGGGGGTCAGTGTTCCCATGTCTGCACAGGTTGCACGAGCTGCTCTCAGCCAAGGGGGAAATGATATTCCAACACATATGTACTCCAGCTCCAGCTGTGCTCTTACCTCTTAAAAATAATGCACACCAAAAAAAAAAATGTTTTGCTGTCAGTTTTCAGGATCTCTCACCTATATAATCATGGACTATTACTGGCATCTAAACACTAACTTTTTGGATTGGTGAACAAACCAGTCACTGAAATAGCTGACCCTCACAGCTGTCTTTGCTTAGCTGTAAGCCTCTGTCACTGGCTCATCATGCACTCAGGGAGATACCCTTTATTAGGTATATTTTTCTCTGCCAGTGCCACACTAATTTTGAAGAAGCCAGAAGATAATTCATATTCCTACAGAAAAATAAGGTTGAGCTTGTTTGTAAATCAGTTGGAATATCAATCTGACCTCTCTTTCAAATAAAATAATTTTCAGAAAAGAGCAACCAACACATACATTTTCCATCACATGGAAATTTTAATGTGATCTAGCAAGGTTCTGATGATCTAATTTTTTATATGCCTTTGATATGGTTGCATCAGAGACACAAACTAAGCTCGTAGACAAATTTTGAGTCATTCCAAAGGTCTCTCTCAGGTTGATCTGCATAAAATAGACATTAAACTGATTAAAGAAACAATTCTATCACGCATTTGATTCACTGACAAAGGTGCAAAACTGCCATATCACAGGGTGCAGGCAAATCAAATGAATTTTCCTACCACACCTATGTATTAAAATTTCACTAATTCTTTCATGTATCTTTTGTATTTCTGATATATTTCCTGGACCTCTGACATAAGGTATTTTGTCACTAAGCCATCAATGTACAGATTGTACATTGTATGGCTTCTTGCAAAATATTTGGATAGCAGAATAGAAGAGGAATCAAATGTTATGTTAGATAAAGGACACAGTGTTAACCAGTTATCCCACAGTCATACATTAGATGTTCATATAATAAGCAGACACCAGAAAAAATATATGAAATTAATTCTTAATTTCAAAACTCAGGTAATGTTGACACCACACCAGAGAAGGTCTGTGATAGCTTGTGTACCTGAAGTTCAACATTCATAGTCTTTGATGCATTCCAGAAACTTTTGCTCCAAAAAATCCCTTGGAGGAACTTTTCCTACTCTGTAAAATTAGTCATTTTCTTGATCTACCAAATCCTGTTATCTCTTTTACCAGGTCATTTTGAGAATGAATTATAAACTGTGAAGTATTTTGATTGCGTGAATTTATGATACCTAATAGTAATTTAGCTACTAATCTAACATTGTGGGTTTAGCTATTAATCAAACTGAGTAATGCTGTCCAAAAGCTCAGTAAGCAAATATTTAAAGTCTAATGCTATATCAAGAGCAATTTTTTTCCAGTTGAGTATTTTACGATAAAATCAAAAAAGAGAAATTCTTGTGTCTTAATGTTAGACCAAATAAATACACATAAGTTTCTGCTGTGACCTCTTTATCTTTCTATAGTGATTCTCAACAACAGCCCACATTCAGGTGGGTCACTTGATAGTATCTTTCCATTTTATGGAAACAAAAAATTTTTTTGGTTCAAAGAATAAAATCATTAAACATTTTATCCTAAAAGAAAAATTATCAATCTTTAATGTGCATTTAAAGGAACACCTTGACTAGCTGAAGAAGCAAAAACATTTTTAAAGATGCATGCACCACCTCAAAACCAAAATACCTCTCTTGGGAAGGGAGAAGCCTGTTTCAGGCAAGACTTTCTTTTTCAGTCTAGTCTCTTTTTCCTTGAATACGGATTCTGTAAGACTCAAGTCAAAGCTTTTCTTTTACATTCCCTGGCTTTGTTTCACAAATTTCTCATCCTTGGCATTCTCTCTTTTAATATATATTTTATCAAACATATTAAAAGTAAATAATTAAATTATATGCACATTGGTTATACTGTTTTAGTGATGGATTAATCAAGAAGGGGCAGGGATACCATTTATCTTGTCATTTCCAAACAATTTTTGACAGCTGATTTCATAGTATTAATATAAATTGCCATAGACGAGTCCAGGGATACTGAAGAGAGAGCTCAATGCTCATATCATGACGTTGCAAGACAGCAGTAGAACTTTTATCAAGAAAAGAAGCTGTATGATGTAATGGGAAAGAGGAAGAAAAAGTGAGAGAACATAGATGTTCGGTCCCTGATTGTTTTGTAAAGCATTTCGGTTTTAATTTAACATTTTATTTCTCCTTTGCAAACACACAAAACCCTTAAAAACATTAAGTTTTTTACCAGTAAAATGACTATAAGGATTTTTATCTTGGAACTACAATCTGACATCCAAAAAAATTTGATATATTTAACTTTAAAAGGTCTTGGTACTCTTTGTTTTGCATGGTTCCTGAAGCTCACTCTTCCCTCTTACTTCTTCACCAGACTTCAAGACAATCAATAGTTTAAAAAACCCCAAAGCTCAAATTCCTAATACCTGTATTGTTGGGAGCCCCAATACTGATCAAGAGATGGATATGGATGAATAAGTCTGGTGAAAAGGAGTATTAGGTGGTCAAAGGCAGAGTTAGGAACCAGCAACAGATTGAGAACTAGGGCACTCAGCACAAAGTAGACTTGGACTGAGTTCCAAAAATAAATTAATCCAGGGATTTGATGACATATGAAAGCATCGGAATAGTCCAATTTTAGTGACTGACAACTGCACCGATGTTACTGTGAAGCCTGTGACCAAGCTGTAGTGTTTTGCACTTAGCCCTCTCTTCTGGAACTGAGGGCTTATATCAAAATATTTTGGGATTTTTAAACTAACTTTCAAGACCGTTATAAGCTTGGTAAGGGAAAAAAACCCTAGAACTACAGAAAGCAGAAAGCATTTAAATTAACATACAAGTTTATTATTGCCACTTAGTCAATGTAATGATTTGGGGACTCTATGAAGTTCTTTTTTTTAAGTGTTAACAAGTGATAAATTGCATAATAACCAGCTTTAGCTTTACAGCTGCAAGAGAACAATAGGGAAGTGGAGAAAGAAAGGAGTTGAAGATACTTTCTGTGTTTCTTCACACAGATGCACACACGGACTAGAATGTCAAAAACTTACTTAAACCAAGAAGAAAAAAAAAAGAGGTGAAAAAAAATCAAAAATAAGATTTGGAAAAGCTGCTTATGTTTTTCATAGTTTTAATGTCCCTGTTTTCTTTCCATGGCTTATATTCTCCAGACAGATCACATCTCTCATCACATACTGCAGAATGAGACCCTCAGGATAAATTTATATTGAACACTACATATTTCTAATGATTTCAAAGTTGTACAATAGTCATACAATTTCTGTCCTGCTAATAACAAAAACTGTATGAGGGAATTGTTGGAGAGCTTGCGTAATGTTAGGGAAACTAACAAACAGTTACTTTAACACAACTTGTTTAAGTTATATTTTATACAGATGGGACATGGAAATGGTAAATTATCATAACCCACTCCTTTTGAGTGTCCACAATTCTCTTTCTGTCAGGTCCCTTCTTCAAGGCTCCCAAATTCCTTGCTCCTAAACCCCCTTTCTTTGTTTTTGTTTCATTGCATAGATTCCATATACTATTTCATTTCTATATACATATGGTCCATATACATTTTATTTCCATAAAATACTAACGTGTTATTTCCACTCAGCACCACTAACTTCCAGACAATACTATTCCAGTCATATCCCACTATACCCTGGGACAATGGGTTTTCAACAGGACAATGAGTTACCATAGCAGATTCAGGTACCCAACAGAATGATTTAGAACTATAAACATACCGAACATCAAACTTGACAAAATCTGAAGGAATATGTACCAGGAGCCTGTACAGACAAGAGTGCCATGAAGATGCAGCACTGGGCAATATTGGGGCCTTTATTAAATAGAAGTTTTCAGGATAGTCTGGGTAGAAGTGAGGAAGGAAATAATGATCAGGATGTTTTTAAAGTACTTGTTGAAAGATACAGCAGTTTATAAAGAACAGGAAAAGAGTTTAACAAGAGAACTTGTTAAACCCAACAGTTCGGTAAGTTCCTAAGCATCACTGTGATGACAGTTACAGAGAAGTCTGGGAATTAGAAATATCAGAACATTTAATTAGGTTTCACTAATCAGAGTTTCAGGAATGGGCATCTCTCACAGGAGCTGAGGGACAAAAGGGAAGTCCAGGAGGTTCCTTCAGGAGCAAGAGTCACTAAATAGGCCATGATGGAATAGAGGCAGTTTGATCAGTGTTCCCATCCAGACTAGCATGACTAGTTGATGGTTTGTGCTAAGCCAGCCTCTTTTTCTGCTAGCACCTCTCTTTTTCAACAGCAGGTTTAAAAATTATGAAAACTTAATATTTTGTTAAGCCATTTAATAAAAATCATAATTTATTAAACAGTGGCCATTTTGAAGTGTCAAAAACTGGCCTTAAAGAAAAATAAGAACCAGCACTGGTGGGAGTCATGGGAGCTTTCCACTTGCTTAAGTGAATAAAAAAAAAAAATTGTAGTTCCAACAATTAAAAAGAGGTTTCATTTTTATTAAAAGTGATTAATGCTCAGAGAATAATTCAAAGGCTTAAAAAGAAACTGTTCATGATCTTGGCTACTGGAAAAGTCATTTTTTATAACTGACCCTCAAAACCGTTAAGCAGCTGGGAAATCAACTACTTCTATGTATTTTATTTCAAATGCCATGGAATTTTCTTGAAAAGAACAAAGCTTTTACTCGTAAAACTAATAAATGGCTTTGTTGATGGAGGGAAAAATAAATGCAAACATATAGAAGATACTTTAATCTTCCTTTGTAAGAACAGTTCAAAGGCCCCATAATATTGATTAGATAATGTCTGAGCATTAAAGTCAAGGTGGGAAACATCCCAAGAAACATCTGCTAAGTTTTCTCATGAGCAGAGGAAAACCACTGACATTGTAGACCTAAGTTGTAAGTCCATGTTCTTGCCAGATTGAACAGAAATATTTAGTTGAAATACTGTGTGCTTTTAGGATGTGGCACTGGCACCTCTGGAAAGCATACATTAACATAAAAATCACAGTTCAAAACCCCTGTATTAGAATGAACATGACCCTGCTCTCACGGAACTATGCAGCAACTTTGTGTATTTTTATTAGGTAAACTTTCTTTCTCCAATCTGTTTTATGTACATATGTAATTTTAGAAGGACATAAGAAAATAAGTTATATGCTATGAGTAATATCAAGACTCAGGAAACAGTCAGCCAGTGATTAATATGCAATGTGAGGCATAAGTCCATAGTAGCATAACAAACAAAAGTCAGAAAAAAAAACTTTAAGATTCTTAAAGAAAAATAATTCTCAAAGATTCTTAAAAGTCTGAGGCATCATTTTCCTATTGATATTCAAATTCCAATGGAGAAGTCAACTTCATTCCAAATACACACGAATAACCAGGAAGTAAAATACATTTAAAAATAAAGCAAGGTCGCTTATATCAGTTACCATCAAACCATTATAAAACAAGTATAATTACACTCTTAACACGGAAGAAACTCATTTTTTCTGGAAATAGACATGCTAAAGAGGACATGAAGCAGACTACGTTGAGCTAGAGCATTTCCCTGGACAGAAGCTATCTTGTTTTTAGTACCTATGTTGTAGCTGTTGGCAGCTGCTCAGAAAACCTGCAGTTTCTTCAACCACTTCTTTTCAAAACAGAGGCTCTCCAAGTTTGAAAGTGACGCTCTGCAGACGCTTACCTGGGACAGAGCGATGCAGAGTGATGAGGTTGCAGTTCCACTAACTTCAGCAATAGCAGTTAAGGGTGTCCCTCCTCCCCTACCCACGGTTGAGCATCCCTGTCCCCTCACCAGCACCTTCTCTGAGGGCATGTGATGGCCTCTGCATCTCTCCTATGGAGACCACCAGTGGTCCTATTGAGAACAGCAACCACAAAGGGACATCCAGCATAAATGCATCCAACTAGATGGTTTTAAAGCCTTGCAAGCTTAACCATATAACTAGGAAGAGAACATCATTGGTTAAATTTAGATTGAATTTAGAAAATAATAACGGGGTTCTAAAATAAATTTTAAGTTTTTAGGTCCTAGTTCTGTTTTGCACTCATAAGATGAGAACTTTTTAAAAAGCCATTCTTTCACTAATGCCACAAGCAGACAAGCACTGGCTTCAGAAAACTTCCACTGTTTTTGTAGTACAGGCTTCCATTTAGTAAGACATACGTGTTTTTTAATTAAATTTCCCATGAAAAACAGTGGTTTAAATTGAGGGAAACTGTGCCTCACAAAAACTCAATAATATTGCTGAAACCAAAAGCTAATTTGAGAAGACAGGCATTTTCATAAAAATCATAAACACATTTACTTCTCTATTTCTGAAGGTAAATAAATCAGCCATAAACCCTTCACTAAGTCCTCCTTAATCTTGGCTTTGGGATTCCTCCCACTTGGATTTTACTGAGCAAGGGATCAGGAGAGGCAAACAATAGTGTACAGTGTTTCATGGGTGTTTTCTACAGTTGTGTCCTCAGCAGCACTGGGGCAACCCTGGAGAAGCACAGAGCTGGCTTGCCCATCTACATTCACATTGCAGTGCAGAATATTCTGCAGCATTCCCCACATCCCCATGCCCCAGCTACCCAGAGAGGAGTTCAGGGCTCAGTGTACCTCCCTCTTGGCCTGGGAATCTAGGGAGGAGGGGAGGGGAAGATGACACATTTCCCTATCTCATCCTAATTGACGTGATTAAGGACCTTCAGTCAGGAACTGTGAAGCTCTCCCAGGCCTTGTAGCAGAGACTAAGCTGGTCAAAGATCAGGAAAAGCCAAAGAGAAGAGGAGCAGAGGGAACCATCATGTTTACATCATGAACAGGCCATGCACTTAGGTAAACGTCCTGACCCGAGCCCTGGGACAAACTCAGACACCAAATCTCTAAACAGAGGCTTTGGAATTCCAGATGTCCACAGCTGTTCAGAGCAAATGTGCCCAGTGGGGTCTCTGTCAGGAGAAAATAACTATATCTACCTCCAGCTGAAAACAATTCCTACATCTAAGTCCTCACACTTCCTTGATATAGCTCCCCAAGAAGCTCACACACTTACACCGTAGCCCGACACGTACCTGCTTCTCACTTGCAGCAGAACAACCTCACTCACTCACGTATAAACAGTTGCATTTATTTTATTCCTTTTTAGTAAATAAATGTCTTTTTTTCTTGTTAGCATAATGAAAATGTATTATAAACCATGTCTTGAATCAGTGATAAACAATAAATATCCAAGGTTTTTTGCAGCAAAATCAGTACCTTATAACACAGTACCACTGCGCTGCCTTAAACTACTTTGCTCAGCTTGGTGGCTCTCAGCTCTGTACCCAACGTCTTATATTTCTTATGGAAATATAATATCACACAGAAACACAGTGGGTCTGAAGGCCTACAGAGTGGCAAGGTACTTGTGAAACAGGATGACTCCACAGGATCCTTTCCCTATATTCCATGGTAGCAAAGGAGCATTTAAGTACAAAATGGAAAGGTATTGTGCTCCCATCTTCCACACAGTGTGAAAGCTACGTGTTTCTTTCACACACTGCATCCTGCAAGGCACTAGCTGTGGGTCCTCAAGGTGTTATGTATTCTGACAACACATATCCAGACTCAAACACAGACAAGAATGCTTTGGATATATCAACCCTAGTGGAAAGCTATACGGGGCTGCTGCAAATTGTGCCCTTCATCAAACAGACCACTGGCAAGGGAGAAACAGGTTTTCTGTATCCAACTTCATGATACCTGCAATTTTAAAATTAATATAGGAATGATACACAAATGTAAAAAGTACTAAATTTTATAATCTGTGTTAGAAAATACATTGCTTAAACCTATAATTTATTTTTTCTGTTGAATATAGATAATTCTGTCTTATGCTAATGTATGTATTGCTTTGTCAGTTTTCTGCCTCCAAGCAGTTCCACAATGGAGACTTTCCATGCAACAGCAATATGGCACAACAATTCTTCATCTCCTTAAAATGCTGCTAAGCCAGGGCTATATTTCTACACTGAAGACAGCATGGTAGCGTGTAAAAATGTCTATCACCTCTCTCCAAGTTTCAGGAAACTTGGATCTGGAATTAAGTAAGTTCATTCACAATTTTACAAACATTTTAAACCATCAAAAATTGGACCTGCCACAGGAAAAGGCCACCTTGTCACCTACTGCACTGCTCTCTCCCTCATGCCAGTCTTAGGGCTGTGGCATAATTAACTGGATTAATCCCATATTTGTCTATGATCCAGGTTAAACAGGCACACCTTTTTCCTGGGTTAGGTTTAACCAAGATCAAAATTACGCCAGATCAAAGTTTACATAAAACCACTATGGTAAAGTGCAAGTCATCTGTTGACATAAAATCCAGATGTCCTTTGGTCTCTCAGCCACCATCACCTAAAAAGCTGAGCAAATATCTTGGCAAGGTTGCAGGGCTAACCACCTTCTCATGTTACCACACCTCTTATAGTTCCATGTTAATTAGGCTACTATTCTTCTAAATACAGACATTTTTTTCCCCACTTTTGGAGGTATCAGTTTTTAACACATTGTTGTTCTATAAGGCCAGTAATTGTGAAGGGCTCAAAAGAGAAGCATTAAGTGCTCAATACTGTTAGTGTTTTTTATTCACAATGAGGGGAATATCTGTGTGTTTTCCAAGTTGCTCTCTTCTATTTATGTTGACTCCTTCAAGCTATGATATCAAATTCAGAATCCACATTTAGAAGTGAGGGATGAGGAAATCACGGCTCACTACAACAGAAAAAATGCTTATTTTTTCATTAGTCTCAAGTCCAGGAAAGCAATGTACAGCAGAAAGGCCAAAACTGACAACTTATGTTCCAGAATAATGAATGGTAAATTATTAGATATGGGAATGGTGAGGGTGGAAAGAGAAAAGAATGGAATTGTTTACTCCCTTGTGGCTTTAATTGAATAACAAAATAATAATAATAATCTAGTTATAGCAAGAAAAAAGAAAAAAAATCTTGGCTTATGTCTGCAACAGCCTTAAGTTTTGGATAGAAGCAATGTTATAATGAATAATTATATAGCTTACTTGAACAGTTGCTTTCCATATGGGAAGTAACAGATTTGCCCAGCTGCATTTTGGCAAAGCCTGAATCTACCATTATTCAGGGTATAACAATTTTGCTGAAATTTGGAAGTCTTACTAAAGATATCTGCACTTTTCATTGATGGTCCTTGACGCTGCTCTCTTCCTAAAAATAATACATGGCTTCCACCCCTTTTAGAAGAGATCCTGAGCCATATTTATCTTCCAGGATTGTCAGTATAATTGTGTTCTGACTATGGATGACTAAGATAGCATTCCTTTCTTCCTGTGATTAAAGGAAGGACGGTGCTTCAGGAGGCATGGAAAAGATGCCTTTGAAAGGCTCATTTAAACACTTAGATTTTGTCTGATCCTCTAAATATACAGTTAGTTCAGCTGCTTTGTGACCTTCATCCCAGGTTATCCCGTGTCTTCTAGATCAGTAACTGAAGAACTGAAAAGCAATACAGCCTTCAGTAGCCTCAAAGCAGCAGCCAGTATTTTCTACTTAGTTCAGTAGCTTAGCTATAACCACAGGTTGATTACACTTCTTAATATTTTGAAGAATACTACACTTTCAATGGTTATGAACCTGAACTAGCAGTGGTTGGGGCTATTCCTTATTTTTTTTTTTTAATCAGAATACTAGTTGATCTAACCAGATTTCCTACTGTCAGGCTAGTGTCAAGAACTGGGAGATCTTCAAAATAACACAAAGAAAAGTAAGAGGTACAGATGTTTGGCATGTATGTACAGGATATAAGTTGTTGAGTGTGAGACTGAACAGTGAAGCCACAAAAATTGTCACAGTTTCAGAAGACTGATGCCAAATTGCCCTAGTTACCAGAATATCTGAGTCCTCAAGCGTGAGTCAAATTCATATCAATTGGAACTTCTCTCACAGCCAACCTTCCAAATATTGTACAGGACATTACTCCTCCAACAATACTTTACAGGTTTATTTCACCTAGCATTGGAGGAAAAAAGCAAAGGTGTCCAACACCAAAGACAATGCAGTGTGAACTAAGAGAACACCACAAAGTGGTTCCACAAATGCCACTGTGGCCTCCTGGGGAACATTGCAGTCCCATAGCCCATAACATTTTCAATATCCAAAAGGGAAATTACCTCAGATTTCTTGTGGTGTTGTTTGTCTGACACGTGTTTTTATTACATTTTATATCTTTAAGTATTCTGTATCCCATGAAATCATTCCAAAAAGCAATTTACCACATTATATTACTTTCTACTATCTTTATGTATCATCAAAATTTTGAGAACTAAAACTACTGTGGTTTGGAGAATCTATGGAAGGCAGAGCTCCAGAAGAGACTGTGTTTGTTGCCAGATGGTCTTCTGTATTTTGCACAAAACAGTCATTGGATTAAACACAGGAGCAGGACCGGAACAGGGAGAAGTACTGAGGCATGTGGGTGAGAATCCCTACAGGATCCCTACAGGCAGACAAAGGAACTGAACCAGTCTCCATACATACTGATCAAGTGCTTCACCCACAAACCTGTAATGGCCCAAGTGTCAGCCCCAAGGACAGCAATCCTGAGTGAAGGTCCCAGGTGGGTGGAAAAACCTCTTTGAAGCCCAGATTGAACAATATGACAGTACAAATATAGCATTCACCCTGTCTTCATCTTTTCCCCGTGCTAGTTCTAGGCAGCTCTGTACTGTGCACAGTAGCTGTTTTGGATCCTGATGTCTTGCTCAGTGCTTTGGAGGCCAGTTTAGATAACAGCTATTAGGTTGGTTCTGATCTTTCATTTGCAGCTGAGTTTTGAATCTGTCTTGACTGTGGCAGATTATCAAGACAGATGGCTGCCAGTGAATACTGAGTAGGAGACCAAATTTGAGAAGGAGGCATGATTTTTCCCAAATGGTAAAAACACTGAATTATACTGTGAAATAACAACCTTCCCTATGCTCTGCGTGGCTCAACCGTGACAATAAAGAGAAGCAGCTCAGGACATAGGCTCTTCTATGAAGAAGGAACAGAAAGTAGTGAAATATACCACAATTCATGCCTTAAGAAGCCATCACTACAGCAACGAAATTGCTGAACATACCATCTTATTAAGGCACAAAATACTTCCTCTACAGGGGTCCCACTATACAATCATTTTCTAAAGTGCAGAATTTTGCTGACTTTACATTCCAGCAAGTGATCTGGAGTAGCTTACAAATGTTGCCATATTTATGCAGAGGGAATAACTTCAAACTGCCTGCCCTCCACAGACCATGAAAACAGTCCTTCCCCCCCAACCCCACAGTTCCTACTCAGTGTTTTGTGAACTTAAGGCACCAACAGTATATTTTAACTAGTTCTTCAACAAGTGCTATTCTAATTTTCTGCCACTGTCAAAAATAGCAATTCTTTGTGCTTACAAGAAAATGTAAAGAAAACTTACTATAATTTGGCTGTATCCATTTGATACACATGAAGGCAAGATGCACATACTCCTAATCACAAGTTTTGAAAGAAAATAAACAAAGGTGCTGGAATGTGCAAACCATACTCTGGCCAAGGACGGGTTAATGAAGTGCTCTGGGCTCTGCCCCCCTGTGCTAGTAATAGGAATCAGGCTTGTAGGGAAGGATTTCTTGGTGACTGGCCAAGAAGAGAGCCTGTAATCTGCAAAAGATCGGATCTGGGGCTGAGTCAGAAACTGCCTGAGAGTCTTCTGCCTGTCGGAGCCTCACTGAGGGAAGCTAAGCCTTCATGCAACTGGCGATTTGTTACCAAGACCGTCTTTGTTGTGTAGACAATGCTCTGCTTAAAGGGAGGAACAGCCAAATAACATGTGTCATACGCTTCAGCTATGCGACTTTTTGGCTATGAGATTGTGGTGATCTTATGAGAATCACTCCCTAAGTGACAGTGGTCAAAGGCACATGAAATGGGGACATTTCTTTATCATTTAGTCAACTCCAAACAATCAGCTGCCTTCACTTAAATGACAGGGGGGAACTGCAAAATAATGAAAGAAAGAAGTCAAAAGTTTTATTATTGGGGAATCTGGTAACTGGCAGAAGGAAAGCACTGTTAGCAGAATTCCTTCAGAAGGGTCCATATCAAGACTAAAAACAAAGACAAAGTGAGAGAAATTGAGAAAGGCTATAAAAGGTTCATTATTATAGTACCTTTTTCATTAGAAGAAACTGAGATCAGTGCTCAGCACATCACCAGCTCACACCAAAAATCACTCCTATTGAAACTTATAGGAACAAAGGCACAAGGATGAACATTTCATGTATTCATTTCCAATCTCTCAGTTCTTCTTCTCACACTACTTCTATGAAAATCATAAGATGGCCAAATACATATTGAGGCAAATCCTAAACACCATTCTCTCTTAACTCAGGTGGGCTGCTTTTTAAGTGAAGGAATCATGAGAGTTTACTGGGAGATGTCTTTAGACTAAAAAAACCAAACTGTTATATATGTGTATTTTACTTACTATCAGATTTTAAATGTCAATAAAAATATCAGATATATTGGAAAAGTCTTTTGCTTTCAAATCATCATCAAAAATTAACATTCAGAAAAGACGCATGGTGCTTCTTCCTATTTTAACAATTCACAAATGCATTCCAAACAGGGATAGTGCCTTCGTGCATATATCAAGTTAATATCAAGAATGTGATCAGACTACTGACAAGCAAGAAAATAGATGCCTATTTGTGTAATTTCTTACACAAAAAAAAAAAAATCAGTATTTTTCTTCTTAAGGTTTTATTATAATTTTACAGTCCTTACCAGTAAAAGTTGAATACAAAGCACTCAAAGAACCAGAGTGCTCTCTGGTGGTTCTACATCATCAGTACTACTTCATCTTCGAAAATTCTTGGTTTTACCAAAAATAAAAAAGGTGATTTGTTTTGGGTTTTTTTTTCCTTTCATGACTATTCTACAATGAAATCTTACAGCTATTAAGCTAACAAACCTAAATGTTCCCTTAACAAACATATTGTTAAGAACTAGACAACTAAGTATGTAGATCCAGACAGTCAAAGCCACCCAAGTAAAATGAAGTTCAGAAAATAAAGTGCATGCTTTATCTCCACCAATTTCAGACATCACAAAAAAAAACAGAAATGCAAAGCACAGTTCAGATAAACTTCTCAGTGACTAACTTGGTTTGCTAACCTAAACACTACATTGGCACTACATACAAAGGAGGAGAGGGAATTAACTCTCTACATTGACCAAAAGTAACTGTATGGGTAAGAAATGTGAAGAGAGACTTCCAAAATTAATTCTGTATCTGAGTCAAGGGATTATTTCCTTCCAGGAGCTCCTGCTCCTAGAGTTTAACATACATACTGATCTGCTAGGGGCCAGATATCAGGCTGTATTGTGCAGAGCCTTCAGACTTGAGTCACTGTTACCACTTTTGGGCCCATATCACTGTTATTGCAGATGCGCTGCAGCTCCTGCAGCAACACCACTAATTGGGAAGCAGCTCTGCCCTGAAGCCAATACAGACTGGTCTGAGTTAACTTCCAGTGGATTTTTACCCTGTGTTGCAAGGAGAAGGAAAGGATTTAGTCTTTCAATTCATCTATCCCTCATCTGTTTCTTGGTTCCTCATGGGCTGACTCCAGTTTTCACTCAGGGATAGCAGCTTCCCCTACAGCAATAAATGGACAATTCAAAACTAAAAATGAGTGACTCTTCCCCAGTTCAGATGAAGAACATCCTGCAAGCAATCAAAAGCAGATGGATATTTTAATGCCTTGCTCTAGTAAGTTGCCAGTCCTGACTGGACCAATGTGTGCTTTGTAATTGATGCCATTGTGGACAGAATAGTAAAGTATTCAGTTCAAAAACATAAGGTGAGCTGCAGACACACTGCACACTGATAGTATAAGAAAGAAATCCAAACTTGCAGAACTCATTCAAGGATAAACAGACAAGACCAACATCAAAGGCAGATAATTCAATGTCCACAGTGCAGCAGAAATACTGAGAATACTTCACATCTCTTTCCTAGGTATCTCAAACAGTTTATACTAAAGCTTCAATAAAAGTTCAATTTGATTTTTTTCTAATGGGTCTGGAAGTAACAAGACTAACGCTGGCACTCATTTCTCAATCAGACTACAAAACTAAGTTTAAAACAAAGCAGAATTGGAGTTAAGCATACAAATTTTCTGAATATCAGATGTTTCGGTTCCAATAGACTTTTACCCTTGAACTGTAAACCAATGATTTAATATATTACCTACTGCCAAATTTTCCCAAAGAGGGTAAAAACACCCTGTTTGGGCAATCTGTGCGCAAATGGAACAGCTTATTAAAGATTCCTTAATTGAGAACACATAAACAAGGGTCTTAGCCACATCGAAACAATTTCTTGAGGCAAACTTCATGGTTTGATTTCCCAGAAAAACACTGGAAAATTAGCAAAAGGGAATGTATTTCACTGCTTTGTTTTAAGCCACAGAAAACAATGTCAGACCACACCCACCAAAGGGTCAGCTTGATTGCTTCTAGCATTAGCTGGAATAACTAACATAGTCACTGCAAAAAAAATAAAAAGGATCAGGTAAAAATCTCTGCTCAGCAGATATTCTAAACTATAGTATGTGACAAAGAGGCATCAATTCCATTTTCTGTCCTGAAAGCCTTTTGGTGGTTTTTATGTTCTTTGTTGTTGATGATTATCAGCATCATAATTACCAAAAATTTCCTGTTCCTCAGCTGAAAATCATCATCTTAATGGTGACTGATTAGTGCAACTCCGCCAATACAGCCAGCCACATTTGCCAATGTCAACTGAAGCAAAAACACATATTGCTAAACCAAATGGAAAAAAATAATAAAGTGTGGTTCCTCTCTGAAAAGTGGTTCTTTAAAATAGATAAATAAGAATTATTTCTTGCTCTGTAAAAAGTGTTTTGTGCTGCTCAAGTTAGATCTATTCACGCTAGTGACATCAACTTTTTTACTGCTTTTTATTTTTTTGCCTTTACTAGAATAGATGCTATGATCTGGAAATTGCATGTGGTGAGGTGCAGACAGAGTTACAATATGCCAGTGCTCACTAATTTTGAATATTAATTTCAGATTGTTAGGTCAATGTAGTATTAGATACTGTATTCCATAACTCTTATGTATGTTGCCTCAAGGAAAACTTCTCTAATGGTACCACAAAGAGGAGTTCAGCACAGTGCTTCAAATTAGGCAAGCTTTGGAAAGGAATGTTGAGGCAGAACACAGCAGATTCTGCTAGATGTTTCCTAATTGATATCTTTAAATTAATCACGTCTGATTCTTGGAATAGATATATAAGGAATAGTTGATCAAGAGGGACAGCAAAATAGCTCTGATCCCTCTGTTTGTTTTGGAAAACCAATGTGATTGCTGGTGGCCGGACGGGGTGGTTGAAAGTGTGTGCAAAAGTCTCTACAGCCAAGAGGAAGGGACAGACCCTTCCAGCAACAGCAATCACTTTCTCCCAGCTTATTCGTCTCCTTGTCAGCAGGAAACCCAAGTCTTTCACTCAAGTCCAGCACCTAAGACCCTTCCCTCATCTGAAAAGTATCCCATTTTTGCAGCTCTGATGGGACTGAGACTTCAGCCAAGATAACTTGATTGAGATGACCTGACTGAGATGAAAGCATCACAGATTACCTAGATTTGATTTTCTAACAGGAAGTACTCAAATAGCAAAGAAATTTTATTCCCTCAAAGGCCATGTAAATTAAAGTTCGTTTTGTTGTCTTTACCATAATAAAAGACACCAATAGCTGGATTAAAACCAAAAAACAATAAAGTAAACAGAAAAACAAACCACAAACAAACAAAAAACCCCAAACACACACACAGAGGATTTCAAGGAATCCCCCTTTTCCTTTCATTTCAGCTTTACTGTAAAGTATTACTTGCTAGCCAGGAGGGGAAATGCCCTTCAAATCTCATGAATCATTAGAGAAAATAGTGAGCAGTTTTCACGGTGGGCTATTCTTACACAAAGAGGTATAAAGCACATTTGTCTGTGGCATGGTCTAGGAGGTACTGCTTAACCTACTGATAAACCCAAACATTGTATCTAAATCAAACCCAAGCAACATCAGTTAAAAGCACTTCAGTGCTTTCATTTGGTTTTAGCTCATTAGTTAAATCTTGGCCTCTACAAATATTTTCATCTCTTTGGATTATAAAAAGACATTAAGTGGGCTAGTCTTGAACACACTCAGTTCATACTCTTGTACTTCCAGATTTCTTCGTCCTCTACTGTACTTGAAGTCATCCTCAGCATTGCAATGAATGCTGAGGACAGCATACCTGGTTTATTTTGCATCGTTTCTCACTCTAGAACAGAGCATTTGAAGACTACAAATTATAATAGACTTTCTTGCAGCATTATCAAGACATGTTCAACAACATAGAAGACCAGTAGTGTGCACTTCAGAACTGTGAATGTTAAGGATTAGCAGAACAACTCATTCTAGATGAGTTATCTGAATTCTAGATCAGCACTCCAATTTTTTTTTTCCTTAAATCAGTATTTACTAAAAAAACCAAACATTTGATGGACTATCTTATTACAAAGAATATTTTTAAACACTCCTGAATCATCAGTAAACTTTTCCATATGACCTTGCATCAAGTTATTTGACCTACCTAGTCTCAGTAAAACCAGCTGGAAAAATGTATAGAAGTGTGCTATAAACCTGGTAATGTATCTGAGCTGAGGTTGAGCTAAGCGAATTGCAAAAGCAATGAAAAGGTCTGATTGCAGCCTGAAGGCAGCCCCATGCTGCGTTACTCCTGGGAGGCCCAAGAATTTGAAGACTGCATCCTCAGTTTGGGTGTTAGGCAGATCAAAATTTATTAGCACATGGCAATGTCAGAAAACCCAGTAGAGGTAAAAGCTCATTTTGCTGCAGCAGTTCTGCACCTAAGCACAAAATTGAATTTAATTGGTAAAATAACTTCATCAGTGTTTACCTACTGCAGGCAAGAGCTCAAGTAGAAAATACAAACCCTTGTTTTTACATTTGAAGGATAGCAAGCTTCTCTCTCATTTGAGCTTCATGGTTACTGAACTACTGGGAAAATGTTCTGGTCAACCACAATTTATGAAAGTTGTTTTAAAATTACATCATCTTTAGGATCTTCCAAGGCATTTTTGATTGGTTCATTGAATTTTTAAACTAGGTGCTTTTCCGGGCAGTGCACATTCACTATAAATTTATAGAGCTGAACATCCTGTTGTGGCTGTGTAGCACAGGAAATTCATCCTGTTCATTTTCCAGACTTCTAGAAACGTGGAACAAGACCTTCAGAGAATCCCAGCTCTTTTGAATGCACTGAAGGAGAACAAGATTGCACAGATGTGTACACTGTGGGGAGATGTGGAATTACCCCTCCTATCTAAGTAAAATGCCTCAAGTTGGCTCTGATTTCAAAAGCCATTCTGCTAAGCGAGGATCATAAGATTGCAGTAGTTTTATGACTTTTGCACTTTTTGCTGCTGAGTCAGGAGACCAGAACCAGGTGGTGTAGGAACAACAGACTTGATCTACATCTCTGAGAAATTCAGCCTCAGAAGGAGAAAGAATTTCAAAAAGAGGAAGGAGAAAGATTTAGTCATTTCAAGACCTTTACAGTCAAATTATCCAATGAAAGCCACAGAAATCACATTCTTCAAGTAGTTTTACATCACAGATACTGCACAATGATATTTTGCCATGCCCTTCTGCTTTTAAAATGCAAGAATAATGAACTGAACAAGTGTGGCTTTCCTTTCAGTCTTACATTTTAAGCCCAGTTTCAATCCACTTCAGAAGAACTTTGCAGGCTTACAGCTTTATAATAAAAATTGTATCGATTCAATATTGGTTATTACAAGACATTGTCATATTTCAGAACTTCAGCAATCTGCTTGCACACCAAGAGGAGATGCATCTCTTTCCCCCTGCCTGCACTTCAGCCAAGTGCTTTCTGAGCATATTGGCATTGCTCCTTTGATCTAACTCAAGCCAACAATCTTAACAAGTTCTCTGACCAGCTGTTGTTGGGTCAAAGTTAGTCTGAGCTGTTTTATAAAGAAAAGTCTAATTCCTTTACATACTCATCCACAGAACAGCACCTCACAAAGCTTTCTGCCTGCCTGCATGAATGTTTCTGCCCAGCTCTATTCCAGTACAAAGACCAACAGGTTATCTTAAACTGTATGTGCTTTAATCCGACGACTCATCTCACTGACAACTAATTAGAATCTCTAATCCAATATTACAATCTCCTATTCCTATAATTCCTGCAGTAAAGTCACAGGACCTTTATTCATTTAAGTATTTCTTACTCTCACAAACTATCCCCATTTACTTCAAAGCAAATGCATTCATCAGTGAGAAATGACAAATCAAGCCACACAAAAAAATTTTGCTTTTTCACCCGGAAAACCTGGTTATGTGAACTTTTCTTAAATCCCTCTATTTGAGCTGTCAGTACTTTCCTACTGTAAAGAATTTTTCAGCTGTTTTCTGAATTGGATCAGATGAATTGACTTAGTGATGCACCCAATCCAGAAAAAACAGCACAGATTCTGTTGTAATCAAGTTTCAATCACAGAACCTCTGCAAGTGGTAGCACAGCTGCAGTAATAAGGTAGACCCACTTATGTTATGACTGGAAAATATAAGTGAGAGAGTATAAATACGCATTTACACCATGCTAGGCAAAAGTCTGAACTAGAGTATGCAACCTTTCCTCCAGTGAGCCATCAAGCTTCTGTTTAAAGAGCTCTGTGTTCTTAAGAGTACTTTTGCCACTTACCATTCTACCCCAAGTACTCCATTTCAGGGACAAAGCAAAAATCTCTGGGGGAAAAAGAAATAAAAAATCACAGTGATAGCTCTGGCATCAGTCTGTCTTTCTCCTGAGGTACCGTGCTCGTTTCATCATTCAGCTTCTACCATTAAAAACAAAAATAGAAATAAGAAGCTTTGATGTTCTTTATCAAGAACAGCATCACAACAGTACCAAGACAACCTTGCTTTTAACTCTTCTGGGCTTGGGTTGGTTTTTTTTTTGCAATATCAGTAAATGTTCACTGGAAAACTATGTATACAATCCAACATAAAACCAACTTTCATACAGCCCAATACCTACTTAATAAGCCAGTAGGTTGAGGCAGGTGATTCTTCTCATATGAAACAAAAAAGTGATACTTTTTGCATGGTATCATTATATGGCAAGCCATGTGACAGTCAAGACACTATTGGGTAGATCATACTCAAAATAAGAATTTGCTTGGTACTAAAGTCACTGAGAAAATATTTTTACAGAGCCTATCTTTAAAAGCACTTTGGGAATTAAAAAAACACTCATAGTAAAAAGGAGTATAAGGATACAGACAGGATACAACTTATCAAATAATTTGTGTCAAGAGTAGATGAATTGAATAATTACAATATAAATTGAATAATAGAAATATTCTGCCAAGTAATAAAGCAAAAGTCAAACCCTTTGATGATTACGTATGTGACTTAAAGAATGGGGATATTTTAGCAGTCCATTCTAATCCCCCTTGAAATGGCATCTACGACAGTTTCTTTTAGTGTCCTGAGATAAAAAAAACCACCCTGAAAAACATCCAAATATAGCACAAGCATTTTTGCAGTTAGTGGCATGTGAGGAGTAGGTTTTCCTGAATCTGCTATTGTTGAGGTCTATGTTCTTAACTAACAGATGCCAGAAAAAACAAAGTTTAATAAATGAGCTGAGACGACAAAGTTAAATTTAAGTGAGGAAATGAATTGGCAAAACCTTTTACTGACATATGATTCTGAACATAGTGTAATTTATTTTTACTTCGTTAATTATCTCAATGTATTTAATTTGCTAATCTGCCTCTATTATACATTATATATTCCTGAAGAAAAACATTTAAGAATTTTTAAAGACATCTTTGAAATTAATTTTTCTTGATCACTAGCCCTATTTAAATAATAGTAATACAATATTTATTACATTTCAGGAGTAGAATGAATACATAATAAAATCTGTTGCATGGTATGAGAAAAAAGGAGAATGAATTAGTGAAGGTCACATATACTAGAGCTTGGAGAATCTTAAAGTCATGCTGCTGATATTATGTTAGTTATTAAACAGAATCTTCTACAAACATTTAATTAATAATACTTTCAACATGCTGAGAGAATGCTGCACATAGTTTACTGGGGAAATTTTTTATTTAAAAGAGAAGAGATGAAATCAAAGATTTCAATCAAGGATTGTTATGTTTAAAATTCAAGACACTATCTTCAGTGCTACACAGACTGCCACAGGGAATATGTTTTAATTGTCCTTAAGGTCAACAGATGGAAAAATTTGCAGTACAAAATAATATTAATTCAGTTAATGACATTCTTAATCTGTGATAAAAATATGAATACTATACCTATGAATACCTATGAATATACCGATTTTCAGTAGGATACCTAAAGTAAAATGTCTGAACTGGATAAATTATAGCTGAGCAGATGCTTAAGTACAGAGTTACAAATATTTTCAAAATATATTCCATATTTCTATAGGAAAATTCAATAGGAAATGGGTATCTCATGCACTGATATTAAAACCATGGCATCAGAACTTGTTCTGGTAAGAGAGGGACACGACCTGGATTGTCAGGCTACTGAGAAGTTTAAACCAACTCTCCTCTAATTTGAAAGAGCTAACTGAATTAAAAACCATTTCCATGAATGGTGACTAGCAAATAGGTATTATTTTGCTGAACAATCCTCAGAATTTTGCTGACAGAGAGATCTATTAACTTCCTACAGTAGACACCTCTTCTGTCACTATGTTTGTAGCTTTGTTTTATCAGTTACATTCATCAGCATCCTTCAATATCCAAAACCACTTTCTCTGCCTTTCAAGCTGATTGCTGAAAATAATCCCTCACCGAGACCTGGCAGGTCACAAGTGTTGGACACATTCCTCTCACAGATCCTTCACCATAGCAATCAGTAATTTTGTAACATAATTTTGTTTAACTTTTAATTTTTTGATTTGCATTCTGTGGATCACATTACCAGGAAAGAGAGGCTGTAACATAGCAGTCTCCCGAGTGTTGCAGAGGCTACAAATAGTTGCTGGAGTAGTGTTTTGGCTTGTGCCACATGCTCTGCTGCCTGATTAGAAACAGTTTTATTGCTGGATTCATGTGCTCTTGGGATATTTGTTTTATGCAGACATTTCACTGGCTTTCACAAAAAAAAAGTAAATTGTGACTGTCTCTGTTGACAAACAATTTTGTTTAACACGAATGGAACAAGAACCTTGCAGAAGTACATCATTTTTTTCTTTAACCTAATATGAAATACTGTGATATAAAAACTCTACAGGAGTAAACAAAACTACACAGTTTCAAAGCACAAAAAAAGAGTTATACTTAACTTGCAGACTGAGACTTAAAATGCAGAAGCTACCGTGTTACTTTGGAGTAGAGTGAATGCGTATTACTGGCTCTGCTGTCAGTTCAAGTGTCTGTGTGTATCTTGGATGTGCCACATGGCAGGGAACTCGCTCTTCTGGTTATTACCTGTGGAGGCGGGAAACCCGAACCTTCGACTGGAAAGAACTGTAATGGTGATCCACCTTGGCAGCGAGCCTGGAGCCATATATTGTCTCTCTGTGGGCTCCTGTCCACTCCCACAGATGCCATAGTGGTTTGTCAATACAGACAAGGAAGGAAGAATGAGACTATAAAATTAAAGGCAGTCTGAGAAAGGAACATAGAAATAAATGACATTTGGTCCATTACATGTGGCTTTAGGCCAATACTTAGCACTTGGGTGCAAAGTGAGTGCAAACTTACTTAGGTTCCCTGGTTACACTTCCCTACACATATTTGCCATTGCTCTCAGGTACTTCAGATGACTGTCTTACACATAGCTAGCTTAAGAGGCAAAAATATTATTTTTAAAATGTCAAGAGGATACCATTGGTGTGTTGAGTGTCACTTCTCTCTGTTTCTTACTTGTTTTGTGCAAGTCAAGTGGTCCTAAGTGATGAAAAGAGTCAGAAACCTTGTTGAAGGGACTTCTCTGGTAGATGGGAATCTTCAAGAGATAAAGATGGAGTTCCTACCCCTAACTTCACACCACTTCAAGCATATATTAAAAGGGGAATGCAGGCTGTTTCTCCTTGTAAAAAATATGACTAAAGCACAAGCAAAAGCACATAAAAGAAGTTGTTGCAAGCGACAATTTAAATCACATTGAATACAGGTGAGAAGGATAAGCATACAGAAGCAAACGGAGAATATGTTGCCTTACAGTGTCAGCCTAGATTATGCTTCAAAAGCAATCCAGCACTACAGCAATTCCCTGATGGTTCAAACAGCAGGGCATTTATTTACTCCTCTAAGCAGAGCACAATGATAAGCAAAAAGCAGCAGTGTACATTGACATTTAAATTTCTGTTTGCACATTATCTGCTTTTTTACCGAAATGTAACTTATTCTCCTAATAATTTGTTATGTAAAATAAATAGTCATCTTTGCCTCTCAAGCAATTTCTGTTGAAATTCATCCCCTGGGGAATTTTCTTAATGAAAGCTATATTGATGAAAAAAAACCAAATAAAACCACAGCTAATAACAGGGTCATAAGATACTCTAAACTGTTAGATACAAAATAAGAACAAATCTTAAAGTATTTCTACACAAATCGAAATCTAAAGCCAGGCATTAGGATAAAGCAGAAAGCAGGTGAAGTTATAGATACCAGCTGGCTCTGTAAGTCTTGCATTCCTTTCTCCTGTGTTTTTAAAATTTATCTTTGACCTTTCTGAATTTCTTTCTCACATGGACACATATTCAGTCAAGCAACTTAGTGGTTTACTTGGTTAAATAAAAAAAAAAGAAAAAGATAAATTTATTTTAATTTAAATAAAATGCAGAAACTTGATGCAGCATCTCTTTTTACCAGTTTCCAGACTACATATGAAATTATGTGCCTTGCCCTCTCCCCAGTGAGAATTCTGGAGAGAAAACTTAATTCGCATTATTCTTTTCATAAATGTGTATGCAGATATTCAGACATTGATCAAACCTAGTGGTGTACAACAGATGTTACAAAGAACGAAAGCCAAAACACTGAAACTTTTGCATTCCTAATGGGCAAACTGTTCCCTTTTTATTGTCTTAGTTATGGTTACTGCTAGATTCAGATAGCTCTGATAAGTACAATGATACAGATATCGTGTAATAGTCAGACACTGTGCAGGTGTACCTCATTAATGTCAAATATGGAAAGATGGTTCCTCAGAGACTAGAGATTTATACAGCTGAATGCTTTGCATATTCTGTGCTGAAACAAGCTAGATGCTATGACTCTAGGCCAAAGCAAAGCCAAAGTTCACAGCTAGACTCTACAATGTAAATGCAATCAACTATCTTAAAATGGAAAGTAGAATTTTTGCTTTAAAAGTATCAAGGGACACAAACTCACATTTACTTGCAAGTTCCTCCGAAGCTTGAGGCAGAACATTTTTGTTCAAGTTTCTCACAGAAAAGGATAAAAATATTATTGCAAGAAGAAAAAAATTTAGTGCTTTCTCAGAGGAGGGAATAACATGCACTCAGATTATTTGAACACCAGTTCACTGGAAGAGAGTATTTGGAGCTTCATCCTTCTGTTAGTGCCAACTGGTATAGCCTGCAATTCCACCTCATGCAGTACAGTCACAACCCCATGGCTTCCTTAGACATGGGGGTAATGGATCCTGGTGTACTTGTACTTGCTGGTGTTCCTTTCCATTTAAATCATAAAAGAAACATCAGAAGAAGTTGTGCTTTTGAACTCAGGTATTAGGACTGTTCCTTCCATTATGGACTAGAATTTGCTGGTCTTAGTCCTAAATTCTCCCATATGCTTCAAATATTATGACTCGTGTATATTGTGAATAGATCTGACAATGATTTGATAGAAATTACTTACACATTCGCTTAATTTCTAAGACACACAATAATTCAACAGAGCTTTCATTTTAAAATTCAGTTTCTCAAATTGCAAAGTCTCTAGCCTATTTCAGTTTAAAAATAACTGAGTTTCCAAAAAATTATTTCAGTTACTGCAAATAATTCAGTTGGACTCTTGGTATTGAAAATATTCCTGATTCATTTTCGCATCCAATTTTTCAATTTCTGATCAAACTTTCTCTTCTATTTTTTTGACAGGCTAAGTCCCATTGAACTGAATGTTTCAGCAAGACATAAGTCAGTAAGAACTTTCATGGGCTGTCAGAATACAAAGATATCAGCATATGTCCACATATTTTCCACTGCAGCAAGTGGGACACAGCAGAAAGGGAGCACGAGAATGTTTCGTGTACCACTTAATGTGATATTGAGTACTAAGGAACCTGTGAAAAGGTGGTATTAATCTGCAGCTGCTACCAATCAAGTTACTACTTGTCTAGTATGTAGGAAGAAATCAAGGATTCTTAAGCACTACTGTGCAATTCTCCCCCTTCCCTATCACAGGATATGACATTTGACATAATCTAGCTGTTAGTATGAACTGAATTATTATGACTTCTATTTTAATGCAAGCATCTGTAAGTACTCCTGTAAATATTAGGAATTTCACTGCACACATGTTCTAAAGTTTGACCTCTTCAAGGGGGAAAAAATGGAGGTTGGATTCCAAATATAGAAGGTGTTTATCTTATAAATTCTTAATAGGAAAGGCTGCAGTTGTCAGAAATATACAATTTTTCACTTGAACGCATATGCGTCCATTGTGGCTATTTCAAGACACACAACAATGTGAATCATATGTCCACATTCAGCAGTGGGCTGCAAGACTGAAATGCTAGTGGTAATATAGAAAGAGTCTTCCCCACTTAAAGAACAAAGTCCAGCAATTTTGTCTGTAGTATCTCTACATATGTTATGGAAGTCAGGGTCATGCAAAGTCAACCACTTTAGGAAAAATGCCAGAGACTCACATAAGTTTTAATTCACAGGTTGATAAAATAATTCCTATGACAGTGTTCCCAATCTGACTGCGACATAGAACTATGATAAACTCGAAGAAATATGGGAGAGATAACTGCGGATATGTTTCTGCAGGCCCACTTAAATCCTCAAGCCAAACATTCTCTAGGGATTGTAAATTGGTACATAGAACCTTGAAAGTTACTGTACGGATCCGCTTTGTTCACAGTTACTACATCTTGTGTTACTTTGAAAGGCTGAGGTTGAGCAGCAATGAGAAAAGCTTCCTGCTCCCTTTGCATGGGCTGTTGCCCTCTGGGTCAAGGAGAGACAGGAGCATCTCCCTCTCAGAACAGATAAACCTGCTCAGCACAGAAGAGGTTCTGGAATGCAATCTGGGGCAGCCAGAGAGAGGAAGCAACACAAACATAGCGAGAAAACTGCAGCAAGAGCAAACAGTGACTTCACTGTTACCACTCAGTGGTGGTGAAATCTTCCCAGATGCTTTGTCCAAGGACATGCAGGATGCTCTGCAGAGGTCTCTGCAGCACATCAGGCTGTGGCACTTCACTGGAAATAAGAGCTAAACCTGGAGAGACTTCATGCAAGGATACAATATATATCCTTGAGAAAATGACTCGTATGTTTTACTGTGCAGATAAGGGGTTTTTCCTACTTGGTAGAAGCTCACAGCTCTAGTCTGGCTCCAATAAAATTAGCTTTTGTAGTTCAATGCAGTGTTTATATCAGAGGTGAGAGCTTACAAGCAGTAAAAATGGATCCTGTTAATGGACCTTTAAGTTATGGATGCACTAGAGTCCTGCCCAAACTTTTCCTCCTACTCTGCTTTGCTGGGTTTTTGTGTGTTGCTAATACAGAAATAGAAACATCGTACAAGAGTGCTGGCTCAAACACAACCTGAGAAACTAAGCTGTATAATTATTTTCTGTTCACACCAACACCAGCAACATTTCAAGAGTGTTACCATCAGCAGATCTTTGCCCAAGTCAGGAAGCACATAGCTTTGAAGTGAGAAGAAAGCAGATCAGTTAAAAGAAGAAAAATAACACAAGCAAATTAAAGAGGAAAATCAAGGGATAGAGGAAGAAATAACAGGCAAAAAAAAGAATTAGCTGGGCATGCCATTAAAGAAAGAAAAGAACAGAGGGCAATTAATTCATCTGTCGACACCCTTCAGAAGAAAAAGAGTAGCAACCAACAACCTGAAGAACAATGCAGGTCTTCCCAGCTGGTACCAACATCCAGTGGTATTTCCAGATGTGGAAACCACAGGGCTATTGATACATTTAATGATGTGGATCCATAAATGATATTGAAATTAATCTGATAAATACAGAATGAGGTTTTTCAGAAGTGTTTATCTCAAGACACAATAACTCCATTGAACATTTTACTACCTATATTCAGAGCAAATTAGATGGACACCAAGATTTTCTGAAAGTCCCACACATAAGGCTTGGAGCTCATTTATACTCATGTAAATGAGACTTCCACTCAGGACAGGTAAGTTACATTAGAACCATAGAATCATCTAGGTTGGAAGGGACCTTCAAGATCATCTAGTCCAACTATCAACCCAACTCTGACAAAAAAAACCCACGAGTATACCACGTCCCCCAGCACCATGACAAACCCTGTTTCAAACACCTCCAGGGATGGCGCCTCAACCACTTCCCTTGGCAGCCCATTCCAAAGCTTTATAACATTTTCAGTGTAACAATTTTTCCTAATATCCAACCTGAACCTCCCATGGCGAAAAAACCAAGTGCTGCAGCCGCCGCCCCGCCGAGCTACTCCATGTGTGCTCCGGCCGCCTTTAAATCTCCGCGCGGCTCCTGGCCACGCCCCCTCCGCGTCTGATTGGCTGCCTCGGACTTCCTGGTTCCTGCTGGGGAATGCATACCCTTACGGCTTCGATTCTTGCCAAGCACTCCGGGTTCATTGGATAACGGAATCCAGAGCGGACAGGGCATTTGGGAGCCTGTTTGACCCAGCCCGTTGCCAGTAGGTTCAATCAGTTACACATAAACCATCACTCGGACACGTTTTTCTAACCTCTCCTTAAAAACTTAAGAGAGGCTCTGAGACCTACTCTGTGTTTATCTGTCTTAGGTACAGATCCCCACTAAATATTTCATCTCATAAAAACATAGCCTCTGATTATTCCTACCTAAATGTAGTGGGGTTTACACGTTGTGAGTGAATTATATTTTTAAAGTCTTCAAAACTTTGCTGCAATTGGTCAAGATACTTAAAAATTCTAATATTGTCAGCTAGTTCTAATATGAAATTATTAAAGCTAAGATTACTTTCTGCATAGGAACTTCAATGACATATTCCATCATTCAAGTTATTAATGAAACTATGAACAATAATGAACACAGGAGAGACCCCTGAACAACTCTACTTGGCATATTTTTCCATTTTGGGGGGAACCTTTGATACCTGGAGTATGACTTTTTTGGCAAATTATGCATTCACTTGGTAGTAACTTAATCTACACTGATTTGTACTCATTTGCTTTAGCCAAATGACACCTGAGATAGCATCAAAAGCTTCATTAAGTTGCATGGACGTGCTGCTTCTAAGCTACACAAGGAATCCTGCCAGAGACAAAAATCAGGTTGCTTCAATATTATTTATCTTGAAAATTCCATGTTTGTTCTTTCTTACTTAAGGTAACTGCAAATACATTAGTTGATTCTTCAGTCTTCTGTTTTTCTGTGATTTTTAACTTGGGATGATTAGTGTGTAATTTTCTTGTAATAATTTCATTGTGAAGACAGGCATGTTTACCTTCCATGAATGTTATGTCTTCTTTATGAGTCAAATACAGCTGCCAAAACTTTAATATTTATCCATTGATATTATATTTCTAAAACAAATTTATATTCAGAAAGCAATCATTAAGAGCTAAAGTACAGCTATATGAAAGACGAAACACATGAGCTCTCATTTCTTAGCATAAAATCATATCTGACAGCGCATGTTACAACTTAATGAACCCCTTTAAAATGTTCACTTACATTTCAGAAGATTTGTGGTTGGACACTTTTTTTTATGATGAGGAAACACAGGTTGCTTATTTTTAATCTTTTGTGTTCTACATTGAAAGTGTCACACATAAAATGATTCTGTCTAGTAACGTTTTACTTAGAGTCTATGTTAGAGCGACTGACGAGCACACAACTCAGTGCAAACATGGTTTTTAATCTCCTTTGCAAGCCAGAGTGTAGCTATTACCCAAGTAATAATAATAATAATAATTAGCCAAGTTTTCCCTGCAAGCCCTTACCCCACAGCATTTGCTACAGCAAAGGCAAATAGCAGAATGCCTCCTCTTTCTCTGTGCCTTTTTGTATTTTGTACTAGACAAACAATTTGTCTAAAGCTTAATAAAATGGCTTTTTTGCCCCTTGGCTGTAGATCAAACTCTCAAACTGCAGTCATCTTAATTTCAATTAAACAAACAATAGCAACAACCACGACCACAAAAGTACTGCCGGTATCCTATAAAATATTATCTGCCCCAGCTTCTTGTGGGGACACAACAGAAGAGAGTGGCTATTCTCTCAGTGACTTTGATCAAGAAAGTTAATAAATTATTTTTAATTGCAAAATTATGTGCATTTTATAACCTCTTTTTGAATAAAGGGTGGGGACATAGAGAATGAAATTGAGTGCTACAGACAAACTTAGCATGTCTCTAGACAGAGTGTGGAAAGCCTGGCAAAACTGCTTTTAGGCTTTATAACTAGTGAAAAGCCATTCCACCCAAAAGCACTATCAAAAAGTTGAAATAAAAAGCATTAGAGCAGGAATTTCAAATTAAACTGAAGAGCAGATTTCAGGTACTATATCACTTGAGTTGATCACAAGAAAGCATCATGAATATGTTGTTGTCTTTTTATCTATAGGCATCATATAATTGCAGCTGGCTCCCAGACCTACAATAATAAACCTACAGACCTGCTAAGAGATGCTACGTGGAACTATGTTAAAGAAAGGAAACATGCCAAAGCAAGCATCAGCACTTCAAAAATACATTTGGAGATGGCTTTTTTCCTGGATAAAAGGCAGAGAAAAAAAAATCTGTACAAAAGAAAGGACAGGGCAGTAAAACAATGGAGGTAAGAAGACAAGAGGAAGTATGTGGATAATATTGCCAAAGAAGTTTAAGTAGTTGCTGAAAGAAGTAATGGTAAATCACTTTATCAGCTCAACAAGGTCCCAGATAGGCAGTTTATACTATCTAGAAAGGTTGTCAGGGATAAACAGAAAAAAAAAAAAGAAAAAAAAAACAAAAAAAAAACCACCCATGAAGTAACACTTTCTGAGGACTAACTCAACTAGCCTCACAGGACACTTCAACAAAGAACATACCTTCCCCAAACTAAACATTAAACATATCACATCACAAAGGGAGGACTGGAGGACCTAAAAACAGTTAAAATTTGCAAAAGTGAAGACAGTGGGAGAATGAAGAAAAAAAAACCAAACCCTTAGTATAACAACACCTGAAACTGAGATACCAAAAAAAGTCTTTTACATGAGTGTGAGCAAGTGTAAAAGTGACTGAGGTGAACAAAACTATGGAACTATGGATAAGTAAAATCATTTTAATAACTTTTTTTTCAGAGCTGAAGTAAAGCAAGAACAAGCTGCATTTCATGTGTTGCCCAGATTTTTACCCTAAGTATAATCATCAAAGAGAGCATCAAATACCATTTACCACTCAGCACAAACTTCATAGATTTCCCCAGCACATGGGGAGTTTCTATCACAAACCACTACAGAACATCTTGAATTGTTATTATATTCTAACAAAAATTGTTGCCATCATTACAGTGGAGCTTGCATAGTTAAACATAGGCTTGAAAGAATGGTTAGTCATACAGATTGATATTAAATAATGATATATTCTCTAAGCTATCATTTTTGGTATTGCCATTAACTTCAATATAGACATAAGATATATGCATTCCATTACACAGCAATAATAGATTTTGAGCACTAGCTCAACAAAAGGACAAAGAAAAGAGGAGTCTAATACCCCCAAAAAATTCTGTTATGAGAAAAACCAAAATCTAATTAAAATCAAAGTAAACTGCAACTCAATCATTTAATTAGAAAGACAAAGTACAAGAGGAAGCCAGTCAATTTCCGTACACTAGCAGTGATGAAAAAATCAAAAGGATTTTCAGATATTCATTAATAAATGGGCAAGGTGGCAGGTGCATTTACCAATTTAAGCAAGATTTCATAACTAAAAATCTCTAACTGAAAGCTTAATCTGTGAATCTTGTAATGCACATTATTTCCATCATACCAGAGAGATTTGAAAGTTCGACACCAACCAGGAATACAGCCATATACATCTTATCTTTAAACTTATCAATAAAGAAAATGGAAATATTCAGGCCATGGTAAAAGGTGGTAAATCGAAATTATCAAAATGCCCTTTTCACAAAACTCCTTGGAAGAAACAGCATAGGAACGAGGCCTCTCTTTCCATTGCAAGACATAGTGGTGAAGTCTTCTTATGCCCAAACAAAAATCTGATACAATAAAAAGAATTCAGACTTTGCATAATATAAAAAGGTATAAACCAGGCACATTTGAAAAATATTTGCTTGGATTACACCTTATTTATAGTTCTTGCATGAGAATCACTTGCTGTAATAAGAAAGTGCAGAAGTACAACATACTATATCATAAGTTATAGAAGGAATCCATCTGGCAAGCATGTAACAGATATTAAAGGACTATTTAAAATGGAACTTTAATTCAAAGTGTTTCTCAGTTTTGAGCCTTCAAAAATATTCCGTTTATTTCAATTGGACCAAGTCAGCTTTATAGCATGCATGAAAAAATGTAGAACTGCTTCAGGTTATTGCTCAGACATGCTGCCAAAGCCATACGTACTGTATTTGGGATTAAATTTTCCAATCATAGTAGGAAGCTCAGCTAGCAAAAAAATCTTCATTTACATTCCTTTTCTACAGACTCTTACTCACTAACCAGCAGTGCCAGCAAGAGACACTGGAACAATCCATGTGCCTGAAGAGTGGCAACCAGTGGTGTTTTGGAAATCCTAGGACATCCAGAATTTTTGCCTGGCTACATCTGACACATGAGAAATGGAAGAGCTGGAAGAGCTTCTACAACTGCATCTGGAAACCAGATGGAATATCTCAAAACACCTAAAATAGCACTAGATACCTAAACTTGAGGTATCCAACTCATTGTTTTATTACTGTCTGTTTTGTTAAAGTACCAAAAAAAGCAATCTCAATCTGATTAGAATATCTGGACAAGAACGAGGTACAAATTATAGGCATAATTTAGTAATTTATCTTAGGAGTTTAGCCCGTGCACATCATGGCCATTTAGCCATCAAATAAACTGACGGAGGGAGACTGTTTCATTTTCATGTTGTTGCTGTTAATCAGTGTATCTGACTAATATTAGTTTATTTGCATTCATGGCACATACCATTGTTTAGATAAAAATATTTTATTTGGAGGAATATGCTTTTGAATAATTTTATCCAGATGTTGGTCAGAAGCTTCCAAGGTAAGAGTTTACAAGCGCCAGATCTTATGCCCCTTATTTATTATCACAGCTGGGAAGCAGGATGCTGTCACCCAAATATCCAGTGTAGGACCACCTGTTTTGTCCCTGGGAGATACGGAAGTACCAAGTTCTGTTATTGAAGGAGTACACAAAAATGGGATTTAAAGTTCAATTTACCTTGTAGCCAAGATAGTATTAGGCAAAGAATGTGTATGGGCAGAGAATGACACCAAAACCAAAGATGAAGGCAAACAATCGCATCCCCTCCTCTGACTCCGGCCTCTGTTAATACCTACAGACACCCCATTCATTCTTCAAGAACCCACTATCCATCCTAAAAGGTCCAATCTGTATTTCAATTCAACAAGCCACACAAAAGACTTCACAAAACTATCCACAGTTTCAAAGCAAACTAAACAAGATGCCAGAAGGAAGCAGTGCTCATCTCTTCTTCCCATTTCCAGTATTCTCTTACTCAAGTTGGCACTGTACTGCCATGACTCTCGCTGACAGTTTTGTATCAGTAGAGTGATCTGTATTTAGCCCAAGGACTTTCCTTATAACAGTTTACACTGTCAGTCCAAAAATGCTCTCGATGAATGGAAGCAATGACAGGAGTTAAGGAACACGACCTTTTACAAGCCAAACCTTTCCTCTTCTGCCAAACCATTTTTCCAGCTTTGAGCCATTTTGGCCCACAATTTCACAAGGCTTAGCACTGTACTGTAAAATCCTTAACATAAATTTAATTAAAGAAACATGTAATTGTAACTAATAATTAAGAAAATAATAATGAACATCTGAGCAGAATCAGAAACAACACTATTGTTCTTTACACATGGTTGATGACCTGGGCGCACACAAACAGTGCCTGAGCAGCTTTCCCACTTCCAAATCAGAGAAGACTCTTACCATATTATATAAAGATACAAAAATTCTCATTCATGAGGAATATGTGCAAAGGTAAGTTAGTCCCCTAAACCAGTGTATACTATCATATCACAATGCAGTTTTAAAACAGACATTCTTCTTATCAGTTCCACTTACATCAACTTTGAAAATTGTATATATAGCAAATGTATAATCTGATACACCATCCCAAACAAACTAATCGAAGAAATGTAATTTCTTTTGTACCTCTCTACTCCTATGATTTTCTATTTCTTCTAAGAATAGATATAGCCTAATTTTTTGAAGTCACAGAGACAAAGGAGGGCTCCATTTTTTAAATTAATTTGTCCCTGTCCTGTCAGGTGACCAGTGAAGTGTTTTCAGAGTATTCAGCAATCTAAAATCTGGGATAATTCTCAGCATCACATGTGTATTTTACTGGATATACCCAAGCCACTCATGAGGTCATCATAAGAATCTAACCTGAAATACAGATTTCCAGTTGCCAAATGAAAATACTGAATCAAATTACCTCTAGATGGGAAATAGTGCAATTAACCCATTGCTATCAAAGTTTCACATAGTTAACAATAACTAAAAAACAATACAAAACAAAACAAAACAATTCACAAAACATTTCCTCAAAGGCTAAAATTCAAAGAAAATAGTATTTTAGAATGAAAAACATATATAGTCACAAACAATGGACAACTAAAACTATGCTATTAGTGTTTTGCCTGCCCAAATCTTTGGATTTTATATTTTAATTGAGTCATTTGACTTCCTTTGACTGTATTTTATTTTTACTATGACTTTAGCTAATTAAATTTCTATTGTAAATTATAATCTTCTTCTGACACGTGATCAAAAAGCTGTATAAACTTTTCAGTTCTTTAGGGAATTAAATGTTTGAAGATAACGAGGTTTAAGTCCACCCCATCACCACATTTTGCACACAAATCATTCTTAGCAAGTTAAGAAAATATGGTTCCTCTATACAATAGTCTTCTTCCATGAGATACAAAAATAGTGATGGAATAAAATCAAGAGGGAGTACCAGTCAACAAATGAGTGATAAGTGGGATGTTTATGCAAGAAGCTTGCGGACGCCTGTTTTCTCACTCTGCAGCTCTTTCCCTTCTGGTCTCCCTAGGGCCCAGCCTGTGTCTAGTCTGCTGGTTTGCAATGCTCCTGCCTTCATGTTTTTCCCCAAACCATATACTATGAGCATGGCATTGAAGTGCATTTCTGCTTTCAGTAAAGGCCGTTTACAGAGCTCTAAATATTGATGAGTGAGGCCATATAAAATCAGCTGTAGCTTCAAGTTCTCTTCCTGTCTATGGCCCCTTGAAAATAGAAAGTGAAGAAAAGATGGGGGTGAAAGTAACTATGCAGTATGGGAGCACATTAGTTGGGTGATTCTTCATATTGCATCTCAGACTATCTTCAGTGCAGTATTTGAGCCCAAAGTTTTCTTCTTTAGGAGGACAGTGGCAAGATATAAGTACTGCTCACAAATCCCTTTTTATTACCACAGTCCATATCTTCATATTTTTATATCATGAATATGATGATTTGGGGGATAAAAAATAGTATCTCATGTATCAGCTTAAAACCTGCAGTAGAAATCATGCCACAAACTAAGACCAGTGTATGGGAAGGATAAGGAAAGAAACCTGTGAACAGCATGGCAGAAAAATCCAAAATTTACGTTGGAGGTAATAAAATAATTTACTGCACTTTTCTGAATGTCTCTGAAATTAGATCTCACATGTTTGTGCTTGCCAGAAATGATTAAATCATAAGGTGTACAGTAATTTGCTGATGATGATAATTTTATGAATATGTGTGTCATTTGCTCCTACAAAACAAGTTTACCTCTGAACGTCTTTTCCAATTGGATGTGAGACACCGTGTTCTCATTTCTACCGTTACAAATATCTGTGAATACTGCTTTGGCAATGGTGAAATTACAGCCTTGGGGTAAAATGCAAGTTTTCATTAAAATACCGTATGATTTCTTTAGTTAAATCAATAGCTCTATAGCCTCGCATTCATTCTTCCTGCAGCTTTCTGGATGTGTTGCTGCTCATTGCACGCATATTTGGGAACCGTGTGGCCTCTGCCTGGCAGACATAGGTCCCACATGAGCTGAACTATACCAGCTCTCCAGTATCATTTGTTTTTTGTGAAGAGGAAATAGATACACGATCAAATGCATCTTTTTACAGACCAGTCCAAAAAAATAAGATGCTGCATGACAGCAGACACACAAAGGAGGCAGTCTTCCTACGCATATGCATTACAGAAAAATCCTCAGAAATCTTTGTGTGCCGAGATAATTTTTCTTACTATCTTAATGACAAAAGACCCTCCCCTCTCAGTTACACACCTGCAGTCCCAGTGAAACCACTGGTGTTAAAAAGGAGAGCGTTTGACCTACTCTATTGAAAGAAACAATTAGTATGATTCTTATAGGGGCAAATTGACCAGGATAAGGTACTGCTGGGAAATGGGAAAAGGAAGAGATTTTGCACCCTGGGATCAGCAGAGGAGGAGGCAGTGGCTGAGGTGAGCCAGCTGTGCTGTTACACAGAAAGAGCTGCAAATGGGCTTAAAAACAACAGAAGTCGCTTTGGTACATCCAGAGGCACTCCAGACACACAGTTGAGGGTGATTTTTAAGATGTATTATCAACATATGATACATGTATGTATGCTAAGAAGTCAAATTCTAATGAAAACTTCTTAAATGTGCTTTTTAAAATAATTATTTCTGTAACTTCATAATGCTTTTCCTTTAAAAAAGAAAAATGAATGTTGCATTTCTTAAATTTAATGCACTTCAAACAAAAATGGCATTGTTACTGACTTTTCTGTGTGCTGCAAAGATGAAGTATAAAAGAGGCTCACTTCTGCTTTGTTGTAACGTTTAAAAGGAATTTCTCTAACAATGCCATTCAAAAAAAGAAGCCTGTTTTTTTCCCCTGTTGTTGCAATTCAAATAGTTTTAAAACCTGGTAAAGAGAATTCCTTGAAGTCTCTCATTTTGTCTCAGTCTGAAACAGGATTGCTGATTTTTAAATAGTTTCTTTTCAGCTGTTCGTTCAGAATCCCTTATAGAATTGACTGTGCCAGCTTGTCTTTTACTAATGGGCTTAAGGCAGAGCACTATGTTTTTAGAACAAACAAATATTAAAATACATGTAGAATTTAGCTGAGTGTTAAAAACAAGGCAGTAGAGTCTGTTCACAGCAACATAGGCATTTTTATTTTATGAAATTATTTAAGCTTTAAATCTCTGTTTCATAGAATCACAGAATTGTCTAGGTTGGAAGGGATCTCTAAGATCATCTAGTCCAACCACCAACTGAACTCTGATAAAAAACATTACTAAACCACGTCACTGTTTATTAGAGAATTTCTATTGTTGTTGCCTTCTTTCCAAACGATCTAGACAAACTATCCTTAAGGGACGAAACGATGCTTGTTTAAGTCATATTTTAGCACTATCTTCTCCAGATATAATAAACCTCATGTTGCTGGACTATGAAGAGAGTTACAGTAGTACCATTTCACTGTATTTGCAAGAAGGAGAATTTTGAAGGAGAGTTTGACAGAGCAAAGCTGTGGCTCTAGTGATTATATCTTTTGTGCACAAATCCATCTACTAAGGAAGTGTGTATCTTTGAAAAGGGGAACACTTAGTGTTAGGTAATTTTGGTTTTATGCCCTGCATTTGAGCTCTTGCATAGTAATCATTCTCAAGTTTTACATTATTTTTAAAAACAGTAAAAATCCATAAATATGTATATTAATATATATAATAGATGTAACATTTTTTCTGCTGAGATTTGATAGGGTATTTGGAGCAGCACTAAATTTGCAGGTCATTAAAATTAGTGATGTATTGCTCTCTCTTCACTAATAATTGACAGCTCAGTGATTCTCCCTGTGAAAAAGAACATTTATCAAAAAAAATAAATTTGTCATTCTGAATTTGTCTACTTCCTATTTTTGCCAAAAAACCTCACCTGGAAGCTTTTTAGAGGTAGGCAAACAATATTAAGAAGGTTATGGTGGTTCCTGAAAGACAAGGGACCACAATAGTGTATTTTTACCCTCTCACAGTTGCCAGACTTCCCTGGGGAATCTCACTTCCTAAGGGGATACTCCGCCTGCTGTTCTCTAAGATGTTCTAGATCTCCCTTGCCTCCTATTGGAATAGCCAACTGTACCAAATACATTTCAAAGAATCATTGGAACAGGAACTGGTTTGCTCATAAACTGAGAGTTCTAGTCATCAAGCCAGAGAATTATTCTCTCTCAGTCATTCTGACTCAGTGGACATGTAAGTATCTTACAGAAAATTACACATCTTCTACAGCAGCACTTTCACAGAGCTACAAGACTGCCATACTGCAGTGTAGTGTCTGGGGCATAATCTGGGGAGACAGATCATTCAGGGTCAAATATATATAGGGATAGAAATGTCTTCTATTTGTATACTCCATTTGCTTCATTTTTAGCCACATGAGTACTAATTAATACAACAAAATTCATTGATCTGCAATAATTACAACTTTAACTCAAATGTTACTTGATACCCATGTGACTGGGTCTTGAAGAAGCAGTGAAGAGTGATGCACTAAGTTCATCGGAAGAGAGATTATTATTAAGGACAAATTTCAACAGAAAAGCTGCAATTCCCATCCCTTTCAATTAAACCCCTGATAAAATCTTACTGAAATATAAGTAGGTCATAGCAAGCAAACTAATGTGTTGGTGCCTATACCATTTCTCTGAAATGAGCAGCTCTGGAAAAGCCAGCTGAACTGACTGTTTCTTCTGGAGAACAGTAAATGATCTCTGCAGGCCTTTGGTATGGCAACAGCTAGTAACAGCATTGTCATTCTGGACTTGTTGCTGAAGAAATGCTTGAATGAGAAAAAGATGAAAACCTCTCATTTAATTTTTTGCACAAGGGCACAGTTCACTGTTACTTAGCCAGTGAAAGAACAAGCCCCAGGGTTGCAACTCTGAAGGGGATAATAAGTTACAGCAGTTGACATTTTAAAATGAGTACAATTTTAGAGGTATAGTTAAATTAAAGCCTCGATTAATATGTTTAATTAATCTCTAAATTTGTATGGTTGATCTCAAGATTGACAGAGTCAGGAAGGAATTTCTTTTGTTGTCTTGAGACATGTTTGATAGATTTTTATGCATCATTGCATAATAAAAATAAAATGTGTCCTGAAAATATTTTCCAAAGAGCACAACTGAAAAGCAGTTATTTGAATGACCACTTTCCAGAGTTATTCCGAGTGAATGCTTTGTCTTCAGTCAGTTAAGTGAAAACATCCATTGTTGTCATCACCCATTGGGAATGTAGCTTGGTATTTAAAGCCCAGTAAGTTACAGTACTTTTATTTCCAGGTACCAACACAATCTGGCAGTAGTAGTACAGAGCTTTAAACAAATTTTTAAATTTTTTTTCTCAGGAGATCCAGTTCAGCATGGTTAGATCACTGCTAGTCTAGATTTGTATATAAATATTTACATCAATGTAAGTAATCAGTACATTAGGGTTTAGGATGTTTCAAATACTACATTTGGTATCTAGTTACACCTATCTTACTCTTCCGATGCAGCTCAGTAAGAACTACTTTGTAGGATCCAGCACAGGTTTTATTCAAGACTTGACATATCGAAGCAGGGACTCCAGAATTTGTTAGTCATACTGTGTGTAAACAAGATAGCCTGATTGGATTTGATTAAGAAAGCTGCTGGTTCTTTGCAACAATATCAAGCTTTAGTATATAAATTCAACATTCTCAAATATCTAAGACAAGTTGTTTTTTCCTTAAACTTCCTTTTTGACCTTTTCACTGGCGTATCCTTTCACCTTACACTCTTTTGCAAATAATCTCAACTGTTTCTTGACTCACATCCAAAATATTCTTTTTGAACTCTCTCAGCAACAATCCTTCCTCTGCACAGTTCTGTGTTATCTGCTCAGTTTTTCTTGTTTTCTTTGACATTCAGTAATCAGCAGGCCTGGCCTGTGATCAAATAAGGTTAGAGCTGAACACATGGAGTGGCTGCTGACATCACAGGGTCAACTGCAGGATAGATTTTTGCAGACCCTTTGGTATAAGGTATCAAACAGACTGTTAATTGCTGCTATCCTGATAAGTTATGTCCACTTTTGTCCTAGTAGATTCTCATAAAGTCCTGGGAAATTTTGTGGGCTGAAACTGATGGAGCAAAAATGTTTACCAATGGAAGAAGTCACGTTGCTGAAGATCTTAATTCCTTCATACTGAATATTTTAATTCTGACCTAGTGACTAATTTTTATGCAATGCACAATACAGGGTCTTGACTCCTTATCCTCCACACCTGCCAGAGCATAGAATTCACCATATAAATCTCTTGTTCATATTTCCTCTTAAGACTATCTTATCCCAGTCCATTTTTAAACATTCAGGAATCAGAAGGTATGATCAGTTCTACTTAGGAACAATTTGTACCTTAAAGTTGTTTAAGGCCTCATTACTTTAGATATATAAATCCAATAGCCTTCCATGATCAGTTTAGGAATGTCCAGAAAATCATCCAACTCAAACAGTCTGAGAGATTAAAAATTGGTGAGCTAATGTTTTTTTTCTCCTTTGTTTATCAGGAAATTAGCCCTGTTTATATAATATAAATTCAGGCATGATCAGCCTTTCTGTATACATAAAGAATTAGATCTGATATCCCAGTAGAGCCAAAAGAGATCACATACATTTTGGAAAATAAATACATGACCATTATATTTCTCTAATAATACAATCACTACAAGGTTTTTCTTTTACATACACAGTAACTATACCTCTTGGAGCTGCTTTCATGACAGTTCTATCACAAAAATAGCCTGACAAATAAAGAACTAAGGATATTGCCCTACAAGGGACATCACTGGGAAAGACTTTTTTTTTAAAAAAAGGTATGAAAAGTAGTATTTAGAGTTTGGACAGATGCACCTCATATTAGACACTATAAACAGCGTACATCCAAGGAAAGGTAGGAATAGTTTAGGTTAACACAGAATACTATAAAGCAGGGCAATGGGAGTATTATTCTTTGTTTTATGTAATAGCACCTAACTGCCTTAAACTGAATTGCTATACACTATCCAAACACAGCAGGTCCTTGAATCAGATTCGATGTTGAAGAGGAGACATAACAAGTGAGAATAGCATGTGGTGGAGGCTGGCAAAGAAAGACCAGGGAAATGTTACAATAAGGCATGCTGCTGCGCTGCTGTATAGACAGCCTTCTAAATCACAAACAAATTTAGTGAAATACTGTCCCTTTTGTTAATAAATCTGGGTAGTAGCAATGTGCACTCACTCCTTCATCTTTTGAAATCAAAGAAGAGAAATGGGGATGGGATAGAGGAAATATTTTCCAACTGTGAATTCTATCAGGAGATTAAATCCTCAAGCAAACAAAGCTGAGGATATTTCTATTCCACTGGTCATTGAAAGTGAAAAGAAACACTGTAAAATATTTAGCAGTGGACAACTGGGAAGAACACAGAACAAAATAGGGCCTAATAATAGGGCCTTTTAATAACCTGGCACTCTAAACAGTCATTTTAACATGCAAGAAGGGGAGCTCTAATGAAAAATGAGAAATGGGAAGAGCAAATACTGAATGTTAGAGCAACAACAAGGAATGAACATGTGTCCATAGTATAGTTCAAGAAGGGAATAGAATGGAAGGAGATGAGCTGCTAAAAACTCTGCAGGGAAAGAGGGAAGAAATAGAATCAATACCAAGCCTGGAAGAAATGTCAGAAGAGAGAAAAAAGAAAGGTAGCTTATTTTGTCATAGAAATAAATATGTTCAAGGCTGGCAGGAGGAGAGGGGATAATCTATAATAGAAAGCAATAAAATTATGAGTTATGGCCTAGAATTTCATCTGAGGTTTTTTGAGTTTCACTGTTAATAAATTAACTTAGTAGACCCACACACTATTCTGATAGAAAAATGGCTCCTCAGTTTATACTGAACTGTTTATTCACAGATTAGACAGAGTTGGAAGGGACCTCTAGAGATCATCCAGTCCAACTCCCCTGCTAAGCAGGGTTGCCCAGAGCACATTGCTCAGGACTCCATCCAGCAGGTCTTGAAAATTTCAAGAGAAGGGGACTCCACAACCTCTCTCAGCAGCCTGTTCCAGGGCTCTGTCACCCTCACTGTAAAGAATTTTTTCCTCATATTTGAGTGGAACTTCCTATGTTCCAGCTCGTGCCTGTTCCCCCTCATCCTATCGCTGGAAACCACTGAAAAGAGTCTGTCTCCATCATCCTTCAACCCTCCCTTTAGGGACTTGTAAACTAGATAAGGTCTCCCCTCAGTCTTCTTGAGGCTAAAGAGCCTCAGCTCTCTCAGCCTTTCCTCGTAAGGGAGGTGCTCTAATCCCTTAATCATCTTGGTTGCCCTTTGTTGGACTCTCTCCAGTAGTTCCCTGTCCTGCTTGAACTGGGGAGCCCAGAACTGGACACAGAATTCCAGTTGTGGCCTCACCAGTGCAGAGTAGAAGGGGAGAATGACCTTCCTCAACCTGGTGGCCACACTTCTCCCTATGCAGCCCAGGATTCCATTGGCCCTCTGGGCAACAAGGGCACATTGCTGGCTCATGGAGAGCCTGCCATCCACCAGGACTCCCAGATCCTTTTCCTCAATAGTACTTTCCAGAAGATCCATCCCTAACCTGTATTGGTGCTGGGGATCTTCCTCCCCAGGTGCAGGACCTTACATTTGCCCTTGTTGAACCTCATTCGGTTCTTCTCTGCCCAGCTCTCCAACCTGTCCAGGTCACACTGGATGGCAGCACAGCCCTCTGGAGTGTCAGCCAGCCCTCCCAATTTGGTATCATCAGTGAACTTGGTGAGGATACACTCTGTCCCCTCATCCAGGTCATTGATGAATACGTTGAACAGGACTGGGACAAGTATTGATACCGCTGGTTACAGGCCTCCAACTTGAGTTCTGAATTCTATATATTGAGAATTCCCTGTAAGTGACAGAACACTTGAGACTGCTGACTGTCAGCACAGCAATCTGACACTTAGTATTAATGAATCAATAAATATGCCCTTTTTGTTATATATAAAGGCCCAAAATGTTTTTCTGGTTTTGATTTTTCCTATTCATTAAAAATACACAGTCTTTCAAAGCATTCCATGTCTAACAGAGATAATGGAGATTTCATTGGCCATTGCCTTACACATGCTGATATATCTAAACAAAAGTATCAGAATGTTTACACAGGAGGAGTCTGGACAGCTGGAGGGTGTTGTTCAATAAAAAATATAACATTAAAGCATTTGTAACTGTTGCATTTAATATAAAAATCTGCAAAAGGTAATGACTGGATGGGTAATTGAAAACAAAAGCATCAGCAGTCAGAGAAATGTAATTAAAAGTTAGCAAGGGGAATTCTTGTTACAGATCTCTAGAGAGCATAGTTGGAATATGGTATGTATTTTTTCAATACAAAGCAATTACAGGCATCTCCAAATAATTAAAACCCATTAAATGTTCTGGTGTTCTGATTCATTTTTTGTTATTAGATAATGTTGAAAAGATACAGCATTGCATGCTGACAGCTCTCTACATCTGATAGGAACACTGGGGAGATATAAATGCTTAAGTAATCAAGTGCTGTATATATTTTTAAATGTACCCGTTTAGTACGGCATCATAAAAATGAATATACGAACCTGTAAAAACTGAGAACTGTATTTGTCCTTTAAAGAATCAAATTCAGTGCCTGTGTATATGATGAAACAACTCAAAGTGCAGCCAGTACAAGATTTAAAACATCATGAGGTAAAATTCAGCCTGTAAAATATCATCTAAATTGACTTTTGCAATCTACTGTTGACAGTGACCATATCACCCATAGTGGGAAACTCATCAATCTTTCCTTTGCATTCCAATGAAAAATTCAAATATTCAAAAGTTATGTCCTTCTTTCAGGCTCACTTTATAGAGGCTAATCTATAGGAAATGCTATTTTAAATTTTAAAAAGTTTCTTCTCATTCTAGTTAATCAAGATGTGTTAAGCTGTTCATAAAAAGAAATTACAGACATAAATGAAAAGTTGATATCAGACTCAAATAATAAAAATTAAAATGTATAAAGAATAGTACAGCAGAGAAAACGTCTTTGGTTTACATTTGGCTTCGGACCACATAATAAAAATTGAATGGCAATATGTTTAGATTTTGCAACTATAACTGAAAAAATTATTCTTTAAAATAAAATAAAATATTACTAAAAAACTAAAAATGGTTTCTTTCTAGATCTCAAAGTAGATACTCATTAGAAATCTTTATTCAGTAAGAATGCATCTGATAGGTTTTTCCTGGCATTGGTACTAAGGTTTTGGTATTCAACATCTTTATCAATGATCTGGAAGTGAATATAAAATTACAGTTGATAAAATGAGTGAAATCCATGAAGAGCGTCAGACTGGAAGGAAGGAAGTGATGTGATCTGGATCATTTAGCAAGCTTGGATCATTAAAATTTTATTTCACCTTTGCCAAATTCAGAGCTATAAGTTATATAGTAAAGAATGCAAATTTTATTTATGAAATAGAGGCTGCATCTTGCAGAGTAATGATTTGAAAAAATTTACAGTCAGGATGAAGGGAACACTTGCATTCCTTCTGCTGTCATGCTATGGTTAACAGAGGGAATATGACCTTTAGGCCTACGAATAGGGAGGAATGAATAGAAATAAATGGGTGTTGTTATTTTGTGATACCTGCCCTCCAATACTGCCTACATTTTTGATGCCCATAGTTACACTGTATTTGCAAATCTGGGGAAGGTAATGCATCAGATATTAAGATGATACAAAGAGAGGAGAATGTAAAAAAAAATAAAAGACTGAGAAGTTGCCATCTTCAGAAAATTCTGTTTAACAAAAAAGCTGAATGAAGACAAAGTTAAATTGGAAATAGGGCATAGATTTTTAACTGTGCTTAACTATTTGAACTGATTATCCAGGGAAATGGTGGATTTTCTGTCCCCTGATATATTTACCCTAAGGCTGGAAATTATGGTTTGGACAAATTATTTGGCTTGCCACGGCAGTAAAAGAGAGAAGTGAAAAGGACAGTGGTATACAAAACAGCCTGAAAGATGCAGAGATTTATTCTAGCATTATAAAAAGAACCAAACCAAACAACTGTTCTGTCCATACTTATTTTGAGAACGACTGAAATAATGAAATAATGAAATAACCAACATAGGGTACACAACTGTGGTCACTGCTAAATCACTGTAGGCCCAGGCTGTCCAATCTTCTCCAGGGTCTCAGTAGGTGTGGAGTTACCACAAGTATGGAGCTTAGGGGATATTCATCCCTTCTCTGGCACAGCTGTGAACTCCCTGTTCTAGTAGAGCTCCCCCAGCTCCTTCAGAGTACACAGCAGCTGTAGAAATCATTGCTGTGCAGTCAGAGATTTGTCTTTCTCCTTCTCTTTGGCTGCTTCACATCCCAGTACACAAACCAATGCTGGGAGGAAATGGCTTACCCTGACCCAACTTCAAAATAGAACTGTATCTGTCCTTCTCTGCCTTTTATCAGTGTTATTTCAGTGGTTTAATTTTTAATGGCTTCAGTAGTAAGTGCCAAAATAATTCTGAAGATTAGACTTTACTGCCTATCTCTGATCAGAAAGTTATCTAGACTTGGAAAAAGGAGAACTTTCACAATTCTTAGAAAAAATGAGGGGAAAGGTTGAACATCTTAAAATAGCTATAAAATCCTCACTGCAAGGATGAATTTAAGCACGTGGCATAATGTAAGAGTTTGTCATTCTGTCTCATTGCTGTCTTTTTAATTTTTTTTAATATTTTGCTGGCTAACAGTATCCCACATATCTTCATTACAACATTTTGACTCTAATAGCTAAAGGAATATTTTATTACAGTAATATGATATTGAGTGAGCTGAACATAAAGGATGTTTGGGAGCAGTGAGGTGCCATTCCTTAAAATTACTTGCTACATAATATGCAATCAGTTCTTCATCTGTACAAACTGCACCATTTGTTCTGCCTCACTCAGCTCATACCTCATTAGTTCAAAGAATTTGGATATAACTCTTCCCACTGGAAAAAGAAAGATTTTGATCATTTAGCTGTATATAATGCAATGCTTTATATTTCCTTTGGTGGACAAAAGACATAAATTTATATATATATATATAAAAAAAAATATATATATACACAGTACCCCTTTAACTTTCCAGTTTAAGAAAAAAGTACACATACTAATATTCAATAGAAAAAAACTGAAGATAAATGTGAAAGCAAATGAAATTATTTACAATGGAAGTACAGATGCCAATCACACACATAAAGTGCACAAATTAATTGGAAATGATAGTCCACTGATATTGCAAATATGGTCTGTATACTTATTGCAGTTTAAAAGTCATAATTTAATGATTTTCTATATGTTTTCTATATATGTTTCACAGTTTTAACAGCAATGGAGTCATCAATTATAAAAAATACTTCAGAATAATAATGCGTTTATTATTCTTAACCATATCAGGACAGGAAAGTAAAAGTATTGTTCTATTTAACTTCTTAGGAGCTCTTAAACTACCTTTTTACAAGAGTTAGAACACTGGCCAGCAACTAAAGAGACAGCAAATTATGAAGGAAATCTTCAAGAATATTTCTTTTTTTCCATTTTACCTACAAAGTTGTTAACTACCTTTGCCAAAAACAAGTCTTTCATATGTGACTCAGAAAACACGACGAAGATAGTCATTCTTACAAAGAGTTAGAAGCCAAAGTATTATAGGTATCAAACACTTGGAAGGTCCAATATACATTTTTGCATGCTAATTGATTGCTCTTCTCTGATTTGGCTACCGGTTAAATCATGTTTTCTTCATTCTTTTAGTTCCTGAGGAGTTAAGTTTAATGGAAATGATAAATGTTCATTTCATTAGACAATACATTTACACTTTGGCCAAAAGACCTAAGTGCACTACTTGACTGGAGGTATGTATTACATAACTTTTCTTAACAAGGAAAAAGACAGTATTTAAGCCCATTACTTAAAAAGGAAGGAGCACAAATTAAGAGGAGGTTGACATCAATGTCGCTTTCTCTAGTTACATTTTCATAAAAGTAATTAGATTTCATAAAGTTACGGGTGTGCATGTCAATAGGAAAAAAAAAAAGGGGTTGCAAGAATTTTGAAGGACGGATTCAGAATCAAAAACTATCTCATAAAATGTGAGTTATAATTTGAAATGCTAGTAACAAGGCCTATGCCAAGTGTCATAAATGAAATTAAATAAATTTTAAAATGGGGAATAACTAGTAGGTATCAGATTAGGAAGTGAAGCGAATCCCAAATGATTCAAGTCAACAACACAATAATGCTGCTGCTGCAAAAAAAGGGTTGTTCAGTATAGAATCTAGTAATGTAGCTGTCAGGTCAAAATTGTAAAAAATTGCCCTGTGATGAAACCTCAACTGAGCACATGCACAGTTTCAAGCTCTGTCATGTAGGAAAGATACAGACATGGGGCAAAGCATTTGGAGGAGAACAAGAAGGAAACACATTCAGAAAACACAATATCTCAGGGAAAGTTGAAGGAATTTATTCTGGAAAAAAAGTGACACTAAGACTTATCTTTCAATCTGTAGAGAGGGATGTGTGCGTTCATGCTAATGGGAAAAATTTAATTTGCAAAAAGAAATAATAAATCTTAATTAAAAGAAAATCCAGTTGGATATTAGGAAAAGGTTTCCAAAACTGCCAGACATTGTGTTTAGTTTACTAAGACCTAGTTAGACCGGCTGCTCCCTAATTAGGAGCCACAACCCCAGCTGGAGTCCGAGCTTTTCTTACCCGGAACGAAGCAGCCCAAGGGGCGGTCAGGAGCCGCAGGGGAAGGCAAGGCAGCCTCACGCAGGGAAGCAGACTTACAAGCACCGAGGTCTGAGAGCTGCTGGGTTAGACAAACAGCTGCGTTTCTAAGGCTCTATCTGATTGCCTAAATACACTCCTCTGCTTCAGCAAAGTGAGTTAGATTAGATCTGTAATATCTCCGAACTGATACTCCATGAAACAGATGTCCTTGAGGCCTCTGCTCACTCGACACGTTTAGGATTTTAGGAGATGTGCATCTGTATATTAGATTAGACAAAAAAGATAACTCTGCTACCCTTTACAATGATGGTAGATTATATTTTTACATAATCATGCAGAAAGACTATCTCAGCTGTAAAGTCAGTATAAAGTACACCATGTTGTTTTCTAGTCCTTGTCCTGTTGTATCATGGTAAAGATCCTTTGATTTTATCATTGCACCATCTATGAGCTCTGAAAATACCATTTCACTATACACAAAAAAGCATCTTGTAGTTAGAACTAGAGCGTGTCCAAGCGAAAATCTGAATCTTCCAAAATATAAGTGCAAAGCTTCCTAGCTGCTTGGCCAGTTCTGTAAGCCCGTGCTTCTATTCTGCAGGCTGCCCATAGCCATTTACTAGCAGACAAAACTACATGGGGATCTGCAAAATGACATGTGTTATCCTAGAATAAGCCAGGTTGCAAAGGACTGCAGGAGATCATCTGGAACTACACCTTGGTTAGAGGAAGGCTATCTGCTCAGAGACATACCCAATCAAGTTTTGAATATCTCTAGGAATGAAGCATCCATAATGTCTTTATCTCTCTGTTCTACTACCTCTAAGAAGTTCCTCTTCTGGAATAATGTCTCATTAAAACAAGACAGTTACTGAACAATTATTAGTACACATCAGTGTTTTAACATGCTGGGTTTTTTTTTTTTGTAGGGCTTGGATATTTGGTTCATCAGGAAGGTCAAAGACACCCAGCCTTGTCTTTTACAGTTGTTCATTCCTGTGGGTTTACCCACCATATCTTCTGGGGGTATGATAATTAACAATGAAAGATAGCTCCACTGCTGCTTATACTAATAACAGAGGAAAGCTTTCATTACTCAGCATAGGTAAGGCTATCCTTTTGTATTGTTGGCTTTAAATAACTTCAATTCCTTAAAGGTAAAATAGGGAATAACCTGTGAATTTTGGATTAAATGCAATTCAGCTGTTAAAAGGAACTTCTTAAACCTATTTTTTTTAATTATGTGCCACTAAATGCCATCAACCACGTTGTTATTATTTGTGAACTATATTGACCTTAATAAAGCCATATATCAGAGTAATACAAATCACAAATTTTGTCCAATTTGGAAGTCAAGCCACAATTGCACTAGATTTCATTAACTCAAGTTTGCTGTCTAAAAATTTTTCTAAATATCCTATTTCTGGGGTCCTGTTTTTGTAAAGAATGCTGGCACACACTGAATTGTACTCTGAGTCAGCAGGAAAACTCACAATGTACAAAGCTGAGCATGTGTCTATAATTCACCCTAGCATCTGGACCCAATTCAAAACAATGCGTTGCATTTACTATATAATAGGGAAAGAGAGGGAGAGAGAGGACTCACACATGTTGTCAGAGTTTGTAAGTGTTTAAAATTCAATAGTTTAAAAAAATGGTTTTGTCCATGATTGTAAATAATAATCTCTCACGTTTTTACTAGTATATCCGGGTTTTTTGTATGATGATAGAGCAGGTAGCATCTGATACGCCCCTTGAGGAAGGATTTCCAAGATGGTAGTTTCACCAAACTATGAAATAGTTACAATAAGAAACTCTGTGAGCTTTAAAAAATAAAATACATTAAAAAAAGGAAAAATTGAGGTAGAAATAAGTGAGAAGAGTTGTTGCAGCTTGATTAACAGAGGGATGGACAGTGCAATCTCAGAATACAAAAGTCACTATTAATGTTTTCTTATTTTAGGGAGCTTCACTAAAACACAAAACAGAAAGGTATTGAACTGATATTAAAGTTTCTGCAAAATAGTGCTCACAGATTTCAGCCTGAGAGAAAATGTACTTGTGAAACAAGCAGATGGTCTGAGCCTGTGAAGTGGATCTAAAACATTAGTGATGTTTCAAAAATTACTGCATATGTGTAAAACAGTAGTAGGACATATTAAAATGCATCCTTGGCCTCATAGACAAAATGTTTGAGAAACAGAAAAGATCTTCAAAAGCTGGTCAGAATTTCCAATTCCGATTTCAGAAGTGACCATATCCAGATACGGTCACCATAGCTAATGGCGAGAACATGAGAGTGGGAATTGAGTCTTCTTGAACTCTATTCCCTGGCATTTATTAGCATAAGCAAATATTTTATTTTCCTATAACCTCATTTATAGATCTGAAAATTGTGAAGATGGACCATTTAATACAACTGAGGTATTTAAAAAAGTGAGCCCTATTTCAATTGCTTTCTTCTGCAACAGTGTTGTTATTACTGTTCTGTGTAACAACACTTGCATTTGGCTTCCACAGAGTTACAAACAAGTTCAGTGTATTTTTTTCTGACAGCTGTATATACAAATATTAAATAATATGGGATGGGGTACAGCATGTGACAGAGGTATTACACAGGGCTTTTCACTACTAACAAGCACACTGCTCTTCCAGGATGCTTATAATTTTTCATTCCAATTTTACTGCATGAAGAGTCTTTGGAAGAAGCAGATTTAAAAAAAAAAAAAAAACCTTCTAATTTTTAATTCTCTGGTAGGCAAGAGAGTTGTATCTTCAGGTTGTTTATTAAAGTAAAATAATATAGAGGTGAGAAGGAGAGTTTGGATATTTTAGGAGGGTTAGGATAATTTTACTAGTTACATAGAAAAGATATATTTTGTGTTCTTCCAGAGGATACTGTCTTAGTACTGCAACAGGTAGATAATTATTTCTTTTGCTCAGAAAGCACTGGTCTATGCAACAGCAGTGAAAGCTGCTGTTTCAGGTCTTGCTTAATGACCCATGGTATGGAGTAAAGGTTATCAGGAACTTGCTACTGTCATTTAGGGGAACTATTGCAAAAATATACTTCAACATATGAAGTGTACAATAATTCCAGGCTATTCTTGCTGGATAATAACGTACAAAGTAATTTGCAGTCGGTAGTTACTTGGCATCTCTCCTGGGCTCAGTACTCAAGCAAAGTTCCCATAGAATCATAGAATCATGGAATGGTTCTAGAACTCTAAAGTTGGAAGGCACCTTAAAGATCATTGAGTTCCAACCCTTCTGCCATGGGCAGGGCCACCTCCCACTAGAACCGGTTGCTCACAGCCCCATCCAGCCTGGTCTGGGATTTCTGAGGGAAACAACTAGCTGAGACTGTTTTCAGTGGTATCTGCAGATTCCATTAAATCCTGTACTTCATAGCTTTAATATTGAGCATAAAGCACAAACTAGACTTATTTCAGATAAAAAAAAAGGAAAGCTTTCAAATACAGAAATAATATAAAGGTTAACTATTAAATAAGTTGCCATTAGGTATAATGATTTCTAAAATTAAAAATAATTTATTTTAGTCAATGCAAGAAGTACTGTCTTTAAATGTTTTGCTCTAATATATTTTCAAATTACACTATATGGATTTTTATTTAGTCTTTTGTAAAATGGTATTTTCTGCATTTTCCAGCATTTAATCAGTAACACCCTGCTGTTACTGTTGGCCCTTTTTGTAGAGGAGATCAAACTGGGATTCCCTCCAGAAATATAATAATATAATTCCTTAACTTTAACAGAATTCCTTAACTGGCAAGAGGGCAATTCTTAGTGTTCTCCCTTTGAGCTGAAATAGCTGCCTCTGCTGCCTTGCCGAATGATGAAAGTGATCAGAACACAACCGCACCTCAAAAGGATTCCAAAAAGTAACTTGTTAGTATTTTTATGGTTTGCTTTTAGTTTTGGTTTTTGGGGGGCTTTTTTTTGGGGGGTGGAGGGGGTGAGGGGCATGGCAGCATGCAAAAAGGTGCATCCTGGACTTGCTCTCTTGCTCCAGTCCTCAGTCCTTAGGATGAAAACAGAGAAATTGTTCTGTAGACCCCATCTCCTAGTCAGATTCTGACCTACTCTGTAAAAATTTGCACACATTCCACAGTTTTATTTATTATGGAACTGAAGAAATAGAAATTACAAAGTTTTATTTCTTTCTTTGTGGCAGCTCTCTCTTAGAACTGAGAATCCAATTCTCCAAGTTTAAGAATGTCTTTTTAATTGCACTGACAGCTGCTCTTTTCAAGTATTTAGCTATTCCTCCCTGTTCTGGAAATCCAAATTTAGTGAGATAAAGAGGAAAACAGAATATTTTAACAAATAAATATCCAAAGGTATGCACAGCACCACTGTGGCACTTGTCAATGTAATAAAAGGTGCCAAAGCTGGTATGATCAATAAGCTATTAAACGATGATTTTTTTAAAAAGTATTTTTTAAAATGCCCACGTGTAGTAAAGCAGGAATATTATAAATGCTTCAAATAGTACTTCAGAAAAAAGGTTTACTTTATAGTTTACTACAAAATGGAAACTCGTACATAATCTAAACAATATGATTACACCTTACCCTCCCAGCAGTCTCCAGTAAGTTCATAGTGTGACTTCATCAGTTACCAATCAGAAAAGAGAAACCTAAGCTACACTATGGCTTTTACTGCATACTTTGTCACTGATCTACTATAATTATGAAGGCCTGTTATGCATCTTGACATAACTGGGCATTAATAAAAACAGAGCTGCATTAGTTCTGCCTTTACAGATGTTTCTGGAATGCATTGGTATTATTTTGGCATGCTATTTTAAATTGAAGATATGTGCTCTGCTATAATGTGGTTGAATTTTTCTTCATATAAACCACTTGTGCTTATGAGAGCTCTAGGTAAACATAAGTTGAAGTGGTTTGTGCAGCAGGTACCAGATACTACAAACAAAGTTAGTCTCTTTCATGTTCTAAATTAACAGAAGATTTTTCTTTTTCACTGTATGGATCATGCCATTCTCCTTCAACACACTGTGGAGTTTTCATATTGCTGTCAGTGGCAATATACTCATGTACTTTCTCTTCTTAAAAGCTTCTTGATGAATCCTAGTTTTCTTCCTCCCTAAACTACTAAATGCTATCAGGCAATCATACACGTATTTTGTGCACATTAAAGATGTACAAATAATTTGCAGATCCTAGCATTAAAGGCCCTGCTTTAAGATTTTCTTGAGGGAATGAGGCTTTATCTTAATAATCTAAAAATCTGCATTAAGTACACTATGATTTTAATATTCAATTCATTATACCTCTTTTCCTAGCAAAGACAAAGCTCTTATAATCAGGGTACCAGCAAGAGTCATATAAAATGTTTTATTCTAATTCATTTTGGCTAAGTTCTGATTATGCAGTTGACTCTTCAACTTGGCCACAAATACTTGGTCTGTGGTTTATTTTATTTGTGCCAGTAACATATTAGGAACCTCACCACAGTGTGGCTTGAAGAGAGTAATGGTACATCTCAGTCTACCACAATAGTCCTTGAATGACAATTACACTGTTTCCTGTTTTCCAGTGGTACAATATCTATTAAAATTTATGTTGTTTGGAATATGGAAATTGCAGATTAAGGCATGGATCACAGTGGCAAGTCCACTGCCAAAAGAAGCCAAAATATTTTTCTGATTAGCCATACCTGGAAAAAAATTTGTATAATTTGTCACTACCTGAGATGGACAGCAGTTGCGCACAAGTAAGCTGCACAAGTTCTTAACTACAGTTGATTACAAACAGAAAAATATTTAATTGGTAAAGAAAACAAGCTTTAAAGATAAATACAATGACAAAATGCAAGATATTTCTGGTGCAGAAAGTGCAGATACTGTGTTTCAGTTCCTGAAGACCTCTCATTTAGTAACTTTCATCTCATCAGTTTTAGGCTTTAGCTCATCTGCCTGCATCTAAATTCCCAATCATTACAGCTGCTGGCAAAAAGTAGAATTAAAGCATCTAAGACTCTGAACGGAAACATTTTCAAATCCCATAGTGTAATTTGTTCTGGTGAAAATTATAGCTAGTGGCAACTCCAGCAGTTTGTCATAATAATAATTTAAAAAAATGCTATTCACAAAATCCTGAACTGACAGACAAAAATCTGGTGGTGCTCCACTGCTGTGGGAACACACCAGGAGTTCTGGTCTTCATTTTGTAAGCTTCTACTGCAGATTTTCTGTACTTTCTCAAACCATTGCTGTGTTACCTCAAGCCTTACAAATTTTTATTGACAACTTGTGAAGGATACAATAATATGTCTGTTATTTTTGTAAGCCCTAGGCCTTATGGCAGGTAAAGAAAGTCCATTTGATGTTCTCCCTTGCTAAAAGTTGTTCTTTATTCTTCTTGTTAACAGATAAATCTACAATATAGTATAACCTTGCCACCAGTGTTTTCAGAAGTGGTTATATTGCACTTATCATTTAATTTGGTCAGATTTTTGGAAAGTTAATTTGAAACACTAATCCAGTTATGAAAACACTTCATTTCCCTTTCCTTTCTGCTACAAAACACTTTTTTTGAAAGCATCATCTGTATTGTAGCCATAATATATAATTCAGATCTTCAAATAATTTATTTGCCATTTGCTGAAGCACGGTTTTAGTCAGCATTACTTTATATGCAACTCAAATACTGCATTCTACATTGGATTTTGAAAAAAAAAGCTTTAAAATAGCAATTTTCCCTTTGGAAAAGAAGTGCTGTCTGCTTGTTTTCTTCTTGCAGAACATACTTCATATGATTCCTATCTACTATGTGTCTTCGTTCTCTAATGGGAATACGCCTTTGTTGGGACCAGTTTAAAGACATGGGATGCAACAGTTTCATTGGAGTTGGCTTTCTATTCTCTGCTTCACTGCAATGATATCCCTGATAATGACATCAATGTGTGTATGTATCCTAGCTCTATATAAAGTATGCTTCATTTCCTCTGATTTTTCCAAAAGAAAACTCAGAGTCATAAACATGAGGAATGTTTTTTTCTTGATATGGAAATCCCTAAAATCCCTAAGAACAGGTCAGATGTGACAGATTATGTTAAATACTTACATGGGCTGGGTAAATTAGCAGTATGCAAAATGACTAAGGAAAAAATATCCTGGGTTAATAATTTTTTATTAAACACAGAACTACATGCAAGAAAAACAACTGGTATTTTGGACCCTGAGCTGTGATGGTGCACAGCTCTGTGCAGGTTTGAACAAAGAAATCTGACACAAATCAGAGAAGCAGGAGTAGGCTGCCTTTCCTAGCTCCACTTTGCATCATTCCCTCTGGCACAGTGGCAGCATTTGTGCTTTTCAAAAGATGTCTGCCATATCCAGACATATCAGACACACATCTAAAACAGATAGAGATAAGGGAGTATAAGCAACATTCTTCCTCAAAGGAAAACCTTCCTCTGTTATATCCCATATGTGCAGTTCTGTCTCAAGAACTCTTTGCATCCTCTGAATTTTTCCTGCACTATTATTTCCAGGAAGAAAGATCAGTGACATGTATTATAGAAGACATGTCTTTTTTGAAAAGTCTGCATTTTTTGGAAGGACAATCAAAGAACCATCTTGCAAGTTCCACTCCTATCACTGAGGAATGCCTTCTAAACCACTCCTAAAATCCCCTCTTTGTGTATACTCACTCTGTCTTTAATTTCCTTCCCTCTTTATGAGAACACATGCAGTTCAGACCTCACTTAAAATAGTCCCTAGTGAAATTTTCAGTATTTTTGTTAATTTTTGAACAGAATTTGTATAATGCATGCATGGGAAAAAAAAAGTAGCTCTATTTCTCAGACCAGAGACAGACTGGAATATGTAACCCTACCAGCTGCCAGTCCCCAGTTATACAATTCCATTTTCAGAAAGGGCTGTATGTAATATTGCTTTACTTCCATTTTCAGAGAAATCCATGTGCAACTTCAATTATGTTGGTTTGTATTGTGTATGCTGCATGTGCTTGCTGACCAAAGCAGTCGTTGTACTTGTCATTTAAGCACCAGAAGCTTGGTTTTTCAGTCAGCACATGGGCTCCACAGCTTTTTCCATCATGTTAGTAATCTTTTATTTGTTAATCACATTGAGAAGACTGCTGTTAAAGTAGAGCACTGCGGAGCTACCAGATATATCTGCACAGAACTTCCAATGCCCTCTAGTGTTTCTTGCTTGCAAATTAAAATTTGTAGTCTGAAAATTTGTTAGCATGGTTGGTTAGTTGCATTTTAAGTCCCTCTGTGAATACTGAAAACAAAACCATTGTAAATACAGCCATATCATGAAACATAGAAGTCTCTCAATTGAAAAAAAACTGTCCTCAATTGAGATAGGCTCTGGAATGTATTCAGTGTTTGAAATTAAAAAAAGTGAAAACCAGAACCAAGACCCTCAGCTTTTCTTGCAAACTGTAAGACCCCGTTTATTTGTAAACCCAGGACAAGCTGGGTTGTGCTTGCTTGCACAAGAAAAGTGATCTATCTACAGTCACTTTCTATAGTGAGAAAGAAGCCATGACGCTACCTATAGCTAAGGAGTTAAGGAGTGAATCTTCAGAGGTTTGGGACAGGATAGCTCTGTCCCTGCAGTGCCACAGCCTCCTTTCAGCTCTGTGATCCTATATACTGGATCAAGATGACCAAATGCATCTGCTGTGGGAAGGAAATTGAGTAAGTAGGTGACTATATCAGATCAAAGTGCCTTGATAAGATGGAAGGCAAACAAATAGCTGAGGTTTCAGAGACCAGAAGAAATGAAAGTTGCATGATAATTTGACTAGAATTGCACTATCTCAGTAAGAGAGAGCATCCTGTTCTTAACAGCTCTATGATTGTCCTGATTTTTATCTGTGTACACAATAAGACACACCATGGATGCTGGAAGATAACAGGCAATCAATCCAAGACATGACACAATGTATTTATAGAGTTCTTTCCCAAATGACAGAAATCAGAAATACTACCTTAACATCAAGATTTTGTCATCTCACTAGCAACTACATAAGAAATAACAACTATTTTTAGAGCTTTGAATGCTTTGATTTCCTGAAATGCAGCACAGCAGCAGAAATGTGTCATTACAGCTCTGTGCCCAAGCTAACCAGGTTTGATTGTGCTTTTAGGGTCAAGCAACTATCTCATACAGTATTGCTTTTATTGTGTAAGCTTTTGGCTTGGTAGTTGAGAGATCTCTATCCTCCTGTTGTGTGCACTCAGGAAGATATGCCCTTAGAAGTGGTGTTTATGAGACAATGTGATCATAATGTTATTATCAGTCACTGAAGAGGAACGAATGGTAAATTGCAACAGAGAAAAACAAAGCATCAAGCGGAAATAAACCTTCTTGTACTTTCATGTTCTTCCCAGTAAGTCAGTCAACACCAGTTAACCCTTTAACCAATATATACAGTTTTATGGCAGTTAGTCATCCAGTAGCTTCAGCATTCAATATTATCACAGCAGGAAAAAAAATAGGCTCAGTGTTATTCCCAAGTGGTTCTATTTACTGTTTAAGGGCAGGATAGGTTAGGAGACAGGCAGCAAAGCTTTGACAGAGAGATTTTCTTTTCAGTTTTAATGTTGAGATGTTGGATTCCTTTTATTATTTGTGCAGTCTGCAGAATCAGAAAGCCTTAAGAGTGATGGGCAGCTGGAAACTGAAATCTAAGCTATAGTTCTAGCTAACTTCAAGATGTAGCTGGGATTTAGGGTCCCACCTGGGATGATACATACAAAAGATTTTTTTATACTTTTCATGTGGTTCAATCGAGGACTGTGTAAATATCAAGCAGGAAATAGATGACTTAAAAACAAAACACTATCTTTATTTCTCTTATTTGCAGAAATATATAATGCCTAAAAAATGAATTTTTAGGGATGCATCCTCAGGTACTTCCTATTGATTTTGGCAAGTTTGAGGCATTCATGAGGTTTCAGGATGTAGGTCCTAATCTCAGTTATGCTTTAAATTCTGAGCACCATGTAGAAGCCCAGAAACAAAGAAAAAGAGCAGTAAAGTTCACTTTTAGCTGTAGTTCTTCATCATTTTCAAATCTACACCAGCTGAAGAGAAGTCTAGAAATTAGATTTTAATCAATAACTTTTTACATGTCCATAATGTTTAAGCTACAAGAAGAACTTTTTTAAAAGTCTATAAAAAATGGTAAGTAATGGATAAAGATTTGGGGGGGGTAGGGTGAGGGGAAACAAAGCCAAGAAGAACGAAGTGCCAGAAAGTGTTAATAATAAAGATAGTAATAAAGTTATGTTCTTAATCATTTGTCCTGAAATTGTGATTGTGAATGGCAATAGTTTATCCGTATAGTAATATTCTCCAAAATTGATCATAAAAACTTTTGTTCAGCACCAGGTGGTGCTATTCTGCTTTTTTTAAAAATCTGTGAACTACTAAAATACTTATATTTTAAAACTGAGAAAAGTACCTATTTTCTCAAGATACAGGTCGGTTGTGACTACTTTAAGTGGCATTTCTATATTTAACAAGCAGAGAATTCTCAGTACACCTGACAGGAAAATTTAAAATGTCTTTAGCTTTTAAAATAATCCTACTCAACTCATAATTAAACTAGTTCTATAAATTGCTTAATCCATAAATGTTCTACATAAGGCTTTTTGAAAGTTCCACACGAGAAAAAAAGTTCAGCTTAATCCAAAAGCGCCAGTTGCGAGATGGCACGTACAAAGTATGTGTATTTGCTTATAAATTTTAAAATTACAGATAGGCTGCCTAATCAATATTCTATAATATACCTTTCCTTCACAGTTAAATAAGTTTAATACACAAACTTAATATTGCTATTATATGAATATATGAAAGGATTATTTTTGCCACAGGTTACTGGCAATGATTGTGACATATACTGCATTGCCAGTCCCAAATATTAATTAGCAAAAATTCTTTAAAAGTCAAAGTCAAATCATTAACCATTAGATTTATTTTCAATTATGAAATCTGAAAATAAACCAAGTATGTTTTTTCTTCTTTCTTAGTACTAATAACGTTGAATTTTCATTATCTACTTTGAAACCACTAGGATTAGGTATAAGAGTAACTTTCTTCACAGTAAGACTAAATTTTCATATGTGTCTGGAAGCTGGACTCAGAAAAAAAGTGCTTATTTTTGTAAAAAAAATATCAAGAATAAAGTATTTCAAGTAAAGTTTTTGCAAACAAAACTATAATGCAACAACTTCACGCTTCTCACCTTGGATGAGACAAGCAAACAGGCCTACTTGCTACTTGAAGGAAGAAAAAAGATGGAAGGAGTGAGCTAGCTGAACAGCAAAGTCTTTGCTTCTAGAAACTCAGATGAGTCAGGTGGGGATAAGTGGGGATAAGTGGGGATAAGAAACTCAGAGAAGGTGGGGATAAGAGGGAGAGAGAGTCTTAAAATCAATTCTAGAAAATAAATCTGGGGTCAACGTTCAAGGATTTTTTTTATTATCTAGCATGTTTGCCAGATATTCTTATTCTTTGCCCAGATGGTCATGTAAAACCTAAGTTGCCCATTTTTATGGTTCTCATCTATTTCTCAGAGGACCAGATGGTTGCAAACAGTATTTACAGACAAATTCACGAGACCTTTATCAGCTTCAGTTTAAAAAAATCTAATGATGTTTTATCAGTCTTTGCAGTATATCAATAATCTAATCATTTTTAGGATAGCTTTTTCAGTTAGACTTAGACTCCTCATTACAAAAAACCATCTTAGAGGATGTAATAGGAATCCAGCAAATTATTTGAAAGTTCATGAGGTAGCCACATGTTGCCACCTTATTCCCACTATTCTACAAACTGAAAAGTCTTTCCAGAGATGAGCTGATAGATTGATATGAGATGAGTGACATCATTCTATGCTGCTCTTTATCACATACTCCTTGGACTAATGGTTTACTTGTGGACTCTTAATTCTTATTTCCTGGGGTTCTTGTATTGCTAACTTCACCAGTTTGTCAAAAGCATTGCCTTTGTGGCTGGTTTTGAAGAGATCCTAGAATTAGAGAAAATATTTTTGAAAAATAAACTGGATTTTCCCTCTTGCTGCTGGAAGGATGAACTGAAGGCAGACACACCACCACAGAGAGTATTTAGCGCCCCTGCAATCTGAGAAGGACAGATCATTAAACTCAGCAGAGGAGAGCTAAATCATCTGCTCTTTGCAGTGTAGTGCTGATATAAAACAAATGACTTAACAAGACAACAACTTGGGGAACCCAGCTTTTTCCATACAGACAGAAAAAAGGAGCTGTTCTTTAAGTGATACAATAACACCAAAATCCCTCTGGTTTGTTGTTTTGTTTTTAATATGCATCTAGCCTCAATTCGAATAAAAAGCAAATCCAGAAGTGTATGTCCATATTTGATCCTGTCAGAAGTGAAAAGTATAGTACTGCCTGTGCTTCTATACTATTGATAGCTGGTCGTGGAAAGGAAGCAGAGCCTGGAAACATCTCCTTGGCATAAATACCCTACCAACCCCACCCCTCAATCCTTCTGACGCAGCAATAGACAGGGAGTAGCAGCCTGAGTATGCATCTTTTGGTGAGTGAGAGCCTATCCTGTTACCTGACAAAATATCCTCTCCACGAGCTTGCCATCACTATCCACCATTAATCAGCAGAAGATCATGTAATACTAGAAATAAACCACTATAGGCTTGAAAAATGTTTCTATATAGAGTGGCTGAATTTATGCATATTCATTCTTTATGGATCAGGATTCTGAAGAACTATATTCACTAATGCAAATCACTAATCTTTGCAGTTATTCTTAAGTTTTTAAGATAGTGGAAACATATTTGTGAATGAACCCACTTACCAGATAAAGCATTGTAACACAGCACTGAACAATCCAGTGCTAATTGATCAGTTTCCTTTATGGGTTTTCATCCCTCATGGTAATGTATAGCGCCTGCTTGCCTACTACATCCAAAGATAAACAGTCTTTTATTTAAAAGTAAAAGGTAAACTACACGTTATCCAATCCCATTTTCCAGATGGGAAAAAAAAAATAATCCTTAGGCTGCCAAATCTCAAATCTGTGTTTTCAGATAAGTGGAAAATGTGGTCTCTGGATCCCTCCAGTTACCCTAGCTTGATGCAATAGATATGTGAACTTGACACTCAGCTGCCACAGTTCAGAGCTTGGCCTAAGAAAATAAATGGAAGTTTTAAATTAGTCTGCTGGACTAGATTAGTTAGTTACAGCTAACAAGATGCATTCTCAGTGCCTGTTCTGCCACCTGTTAGAGGTAGTTTCATAAGCAAAGAGGTTAAGGAGGATAGAATAGCCAGGAAACTAACCTTGTGCTCAAACAACAATTTGTCATAGCTCTGTCAGGAACTGTGTATAGTTTTGGAACTGAGTACAGTAAGGTACCGCCTCCCTTACTCATATAATCAAGCAGGAAAAAAAATTAGCTTTTTCTATTAATTTATCACCATGTTATGGGCAAAAATGATCTAAAAGAGATAAATCCTCCAAATCCTCCGTGCTCAGCACTCCTAATTTCCATTAAATTCTTACAGTCTTGTCACAAGTTTTGTCTTATCCAGATTGAGTCACAGTCAACCACTTCCATTCAAGCCTCATACTTAAGCCATCCTGGGTCAGTGGCCAACAACAGCCTACTGTTGCTACTACTAGGATATCAGATTAGGAAGTATGTGCTGCCTCAAGAGGAGGGGACTGATTAATGACTATCTATCTATTATTTGCCCCTCCAAATTCAGTGCAACGAATGGAGTCTCTTTGAAAGATTTCAACTATTCTCCGAGTGCTAACATCACGCAGCTCATGATATAAATGACAAATCTTATATCTGAAGTAACAATAACCTGATTTCTATCTTGTGTAGCCAATGAAAGCAGGTTAGTCTTTGATACCTAGGCACACTAAAACTTACTAGCCAAGTCAGGGAAGTCAAAGATCTTCAAATATACCAAAAGTAGCTTTACTACCTCGTTTAGTCTTTTCCAAAAGGAGATTATGATTCAAAAACTTCTGAGAGCGTCAGCATAGGAAATAGTTTCATCATCAAGAGGCTAACAACTGTTTCTTTAAGAAAAAAAAAACCGCTATAATCTCAGAAAGAGATCTCTGTCATATGCATAGCATCATAATCCTTTGCTCTATCTTTTTTTGATTATTATTTTATATCAGAAGCACCAGAATTGCTCTTAAACAAAGCAGGAGGGCTTTCACAAGACAGTTCAACTGGCAGTAAAAGTACCACAAACGGAAGGGGAGCCCAGGCATACTGCAATTATTTTGTATGCAGAGTGCCTGTTAAAATTCTGGTTTGTTGTCATTGCTCTGTTTTTAGCCCAGTTAAATTTCCTTCTTCCTCAATCCC
>BJBW01005026.1:103141-116177 GCA_004320125.1 Scolopax mira
CTTTTTCTGTCACCTGCTGTGCCATGCTGAAATATTGCAGAAAATACAATGAAATGGCACTTTGTATTTTAGTGAAACTGCAGTCTGTGAGACTCAAATAAAATAATTCTTGTAAAAGCCAAAGGTTGGGGGATTTGTAGGACTTATGTTAGAGGATTAATCCTAGCTCAGAACTCTCTTTAACTTAAGAAACCTATGCACAGCTAAGGTAAGATAAATATATCCAGGAAAAAAATATATGGCTCGGACAGTATCCACTGTATCACTTTCAAATTTCTGCTCCTCTTTAATTTTCTAGTTGTGTCACCCATAAATATTGAGCCTAGGCACATCAAAGGTGGTAAAAGTTGTAATTCATATTATAAAAACATTCTATTTGATTTTAGAATTAGTAGTTTTGCCTGTTTGTATCAGCAGCATGGTGCTATATCTGTCATTAAGCTACACAAAAACAAAGTACCGTTTTTAATTTTAGCATGTTTTGAGGTTCTCCTTATTTATATTAAAATATTCTAGTTCTGCTGAATTGCAAGCAATTCTAATAAAGATCTTCACAATCCATTTTAAGCCCATGTAAAAGTACAATATTAGTAACAGATGATATTATTAAGCTCAGCATTAGGTCAGTAGCTGTAAGAAACACAAAAAATGTTCTCCCGTGAGAAGGAACCCAGGGACAAAGAGAAGCTGACAAGCATCTTGGAAAGGCCTTTGGCAATGCAGTGTGATTTTGATGGTAATATTTGGTAGTTTTCTTGTTTTCTACCAGTAAATGCCAGACCTAAAAGTGGGTTTCGTGTTGTCCTAAGCAAACTGGGAAAACACCCCCCTGTTGTGTACAAAATTAAACATCTCTGCTCCCTCAGGGAATAAAAATAACACTAAGAGTGAAAAAAATAGAGCAAAGTAATGCAGCTTTTTGCTCTGCTGCTTTTACATAATGCTGTTCTGAAAACCACATTGTGCAGACCTCATGGGAATCTAGCGGTCCAGATAAGTTGCTGAAGTCCCAGATCTACACGAAATTCTAGCCTAAAATTTATAGCCTCAGTATGCGTGTGTAGGCTCTTTTGCCTCTCATTTGCTTGGGGAAAATACACACAAGTGCTAGCAGCTCTGGCTTCTAACCATGCTGCTGTCAGATGCTGAGCTGCCAAAGGCTGATTAGCTCAAAGAGGAGTTACAAAATCTTTTTTGATTAATCAATGCTAGTTTAAGCATCATCAGCTCATCTTTGCTTTTTCTTCCTTTTTTTTTTTTTTTTTAATTCAGCACGTAGACAAGAGTAAACACGCAGTTTAAAATGACCTGCAATGTCTCTTCCACACTTTCACAGGGCTCAGTTACCATAGCAGACAGGCTGTGAAGACACGAAACTAGCTCTCGCTACAAACAGAAGGAAAAATTCTAACCTTGCTATCTGATCCATACTTCCAAGAACATTTGTATGTGAAATATTCGAAGCCTCAGCTCACACACTGCTTAATGGTGCAGGCACCTAGAAACATGGATTGTGCCTAAGGGGTTTCTTAGGGTGATGGGTATATATGGCCACCGTGCAATTTTCATCAGCTTTCTGAAATCAAGATGTGGGTTTTGCAAGCTCTTCTCACAGTGGAAGCATTGGAATGCTGTGGAAGCATTAGGCTTATTGTGATATTCTACATCTCACGCTCCTCCAGCCACTGCTACTTACACCCAAAATCCTGGCATACCCTCAGCTTCCCCAGCACCATAGCCCTGGTGCTGAAGATCACGACAGAGGTTTTATCACCACCACCCCAGATAGTACTGCTGCTGTTGCTTACCTCAGCGGATGATGGGGGTTCCCGTGTCTTTGACAGTAGTAGATTTCAGAGGAGATTGACCATCTCTTAAAATTTCAACCTGGTAACAAAGAAAGCAAGCAAGCAGAATTTTAAAAAAGCAGAAAATGGTAAGATACCAAAATTTTAAAGTCACACAAGTTGGTGATAATCCCAGTCACAGACTCATGGTGGTTCTGCATTCAGCCTTTCCAAACTGAGCTGTTGTCACCGTCTACTCAAGCCAAAGTCTTCAAGAAAGCTAAAGCTTGAGAACTACATGTTACTCCATGTAGTGGCCAACATCCCATGGAGCTGAGTGCTACAATGGCTTCCAATTTGATATTCATGTTAATGAACATGAACATGTTAATGTTCCTCCTCTCAATAGTATTCCTGGGAAATGATTTCATTGTTGTGTTGCTATAATTCTCTCAGACACAGTAACTGAGAGAAACTAAAACTGATGCTCTTAATAATTGACTGCAAGACCTTGTTAGCTATTGATCTTAAATTGCCTATAGAAGAAAATATGGAGGAGATGACCACACCTTGAAAAATTCTAAACATTAGAGAAAACCGATTGCTTCGTAAAAGGGAGCGGAACATAAATTATAGCAATTCATAGGTAAGAAATAAAAATAGCAAAGATTTGGGTCACACCGCTTTTATACATTCACATCCCTGTTCAGTCAATATATTGTGTCAGAATTTTGCAGATGGGAAACCAGTAAGGAGTGCTGTTATCAGTAAGCATCTGAAAGTACTTGTAATTACTGTTTTGTGAAACAAGGACTGGAATAGGTTTTGTGAGACTGATAATTTTTCATATTAACACTTAAGGAAATAGAATCAACTAGGCAATTCTATTATTTTAACCAACAAGAAAATATGCGAGGAAAAACGATTTTCTCACATAATGGGAGCTGTGGATGCAGTCGGGGGGGGGGGGGGGGGGAGAGTCTATGGCTGCAGTTAGGAATGATTTTACTGCATTTATATGAAACTTGAGTTTTCAGGGTTTGCTAGCTCCTGAGAGAAACAACACCGTGCAATAGCGTGATGCACCCGCCTCGGCGGCCGGTCAGAGACCTGGGGCAGCCCCCCCCGGCGGGGACAGGCAGCAGCAGACCATCGTCTCCTCAGGGCCAGTCTATCTTCCCCCAGCTGCCTGGGACGCCTTTCCCCCGTGCTCCGCGGCGTGGCGCCGGCGGGCTCTAGGACCGCGCGGGAGGCGCGGCGGAGGCGGGCGGGTTGAAGGGCTCCCACCTGCCCGCCGCTGCCCGCAGTCCTCGGTGTCGCGGGGCAGGCGGCGGCGGCGGCGGCGGGAGCGGGGCGGGCGATGAAGGGACCGCGGGCGGCCGCGATGTTCGGGGCAGGGAGGTACAGCATCCCGCGGCCCGTCACCAGGAACCTGGAGGACCTGGACTCGGTGCAGAGCGTCCTGCTGCACAGGTCAGTGGCGGGGACGGGGTAGGCGGCTGCGGCGGCGCCCCGGGCCGGGGGACCGACGGCGGGGCCCGCGGGGCCCGCGGGGCGGGGAGGCGATCCCCCGGTTCTCCGGAGAGTCTCCTCTCGGCAGCCTTTTGTTGTTGGAGGCAGGAAGCGAGAAGGGCCGTGTCCCTGCCACCCCTCACCTTCCCCGGGTGAGGGGAGCGGGGGCTGCCCGGGACTCACGGGAAGGGAAGGGGCTGCTTCCCGTGGGGCACTGACTCGCCCCCGGGGTTCCCCCGTTTCCTTGAGAAGCGGTGGAGCTGACCCGCAGGTGAGGAGAGCTCCCCGGATGCGCTTTTTAAGGGTGGCCCGCAGCCCGTGCGGGGACTGAACGGGAGCCCGGGGGCTCCCGTCTGCGTTTCTTACACGTGGAAGGAAAGGAGCTGCCAGAGGGAAACTGTTGCGTTGATTCATTTGCGTGCACGTTTTGAACTCTTCCTTAAGGGAGGGAAAAGAAAAATAGGGTCACTCGCCCACAAATCCGAGATGGGCACTCCGTAGGTGCACGTGCAGGAGGTACCCTGCATGAGAAGAAGCTGCTTTTTCCCTGCCATCCCCATCCCTAACGTGCAATTCTCCACAGTATCGCCCACAAAGAAATCTCCACAATAAGATCTTACTCGATAGACCAGTGCAGGACTTTCAAAGCCACCATCGATGCCATTTTCTTTGCACTGGCTGAAAGCCGCTTAAATTTTACAAGGAAAACACCATCCCGTTCATCAGTGTCCAAGAAAGAGGCTCATCTCCAGTTGTTCTGTAAAGTGCCCGTTTCCTAATGTGTTTTCTTGGCTGCACTGATTTATTTCCTACTCTCCCACTGCCAACCCCAAACAGCTCTTGCTATGGAAACTTACAACTAATTATTAACTCAGCTTCTCTCCAGCTCAAAGCACTGAATAGTCACTTAAAATCCGTGCCTGTGAACAGTGAGGATGGAAACATAGGGAGTGCAGCAAGGAGGGCACGCCGGCATCAGCCTGTTCTGCGTCGCACTCTGAAGCCACTTGATCAAGAAATAAATGTGCCCAAGTGCTCCCAGGGTATCCCCCTGAAACACTGTGTGTGCATTTGTCAGGGCCTTAACAGAAAACGTTCCGTTTCAAAGTTGGATTGAAAGCATGCTGCCCCATGGTGTTGCTTTTATAAGTACACTTTCAGTGTAATAAGGTACTACTCATACTTGAAACATTTGCATGTTGACTGACTGCAAATAATGGTTTTCTTTCATGCTTGGCATGGCTGCTATGCATAGCAGGTGATCCTAAAAAAAAAAACCCACCCTAAGATTTAAGGGGAAGTAAAAACAGTAGGAAAGATATTATTTGAAATTACTACATGCTAGAGGGAACTCTTTAAGACTGTTTTCCAAAAGAATGGGCTGATCTAGTCTTCCCAAATTCTTCATGGCCGTCTTGTGTTGGTTTTACGTTCTTCTTCTTCTAAAATACTTTCCATGATCCAAATGCATAGAAGAAAGTTGATAGAGAGAGCTTAGAAAGTCATAAAGAACAGTGTATTTTATTTATTGAGCACTGAAGTGTTTTCTCACAAATTTTCTGTTCCTTTGGTCACAAAGGCTGCTTTCGTTCTTCATTTAGTCTGTTTATATGGAAATATCCCAATTAAAAGGACGGTCCAGTGTCACTATTCAGTTCATGCCACTTTGCTGCAGATGGTCTCTATGCAGTAATTAATGTCAGAAAAGCTGAGAAGAGAAGATTTTGTAACCTCAATCTTATTCATGTAGTTTTATGTAAACATTGTATTCACAACATCTTACTTATTAAGGAATGCCTGTGAAGTGTGCCTTCTGCCTCTTAAGTAAAGAAAGAGTTTGGCGGTATCAGGGAAAGCTATATTGTCGTTAATCTTGAAAAAAGGAACATATTTCTGTCTCACTTCTGCTGATGCTGTACACTGGAGGAATAAAAAATCAATAGGAATCGATAGCTGAAAAATCTGGAATGTCACTTTTCAGCAATCTGTTAGATTTTCTGTTAGTTTTCCTTCAGATGTTCGAATAAGGCAGGTGTTGGCAGCAAGAAACAGAACTGTTAAACAAAAAAGAAAATACTTTCCTCTTCATTTTATCTGCTGGTAATGCATAATGTGGTATCTGTAAAGGATAATGGTATGTCTGACCAGTTGTTGATAGAGCTTTCCTGGAAATATTATCTGATTTGAAAACAAGCAAAAAGACACACAAAGAAAAGAAACAGTAAGAAGTCACTTAGGCCTTCTTACTTCTTTATCAATAATGAAGAGCTGTAATTTGAAGTATGGAAGGGCAGGGGGAAAGCAAAGAGACGCTTAAAATTCTATTGATTAGGCAGTGTAAGAAAGACAGGTTCAGCTACAGTCCAGGTAGGTCCAGTCATATTATGGGCTGTTTATACTGCTTATGCTGTACAAAAGAGCCAGGAAGCTGTTAGATCCAGTTGTTGGAGAACTCTCCCAGTAAGGAGCACTGATGGCACAGAGACAGCACTTCTGGCATTTAGGAGGGGGAATAACCCTGAAGAAGAAGGGGAGGTTGCTGAAAAATCAGGGATGTGAGACAACTCCTGGATAGTGTGTTGGCACCTCATGGGCATGAGCTGGGTACTCCTGAGTATCATGTAGCATTGACTCATAGCAGAAGGAGCATTAGTTTACCCCAGTATACCACAGGCATAACACTGTCCCAGTTTTCAGCCCCCATCTACATCCACGGGTCAGGCCCAACACGCCTGCTGAATCTGAATCAGTGAAATCAAGCTGGTATGTCATCAGAGAATCATGGGTACTGGTAAAATTTCTAGGATCAGGCATGAAATACAAAACTCAACAGGACAAGTTCAAATAGTCACAAACACAAATCCCAAAGTTCCCGGTGCTCTTCAATCTAGCTGCTTGGAAAGACTATAATTTCTTCTCTGGCCTCATTCCTTCATCATCAGGCTGAAAAAATCAGCTGTCAGTATGTAACAAAGAAAAAATATTAGTAGTTTATATTGGACAGTGGTTGGAATAGGGGTTCCTAAGTATCCATGTAACTACCAAAAAATAGAGTTACACCCCAGTTATTTTCCTTCTGTATTAGAAAGGACCAGTATATCTCCTTGGTGTGTCCTACATACTGTCTCTTTTAACTACAGTCTACTCCTGAATATAAATGTGGATCAAGGTAGACTGTTATTTTTTAAAGCACAATAGCTTTTGAAGCTGTTAAGCCAAAAAAGTAACAAGGAACTCTTGTTCTGAAATGAATTTCCACAGATGGATTTAGTTCCCTGCAAGAACAGCTAATCAGAACAATCTTAAAGCAAAAGAGAGTGCTTTTTAATTATCCACTTTTAAATGCTCGTTAACCAGTTATCTAGTAAGGGTGAGTAGTAGTATTGATGCCAATGATGGCCTGTGGCAAATTTTTACCATCTGCTTGTTAATAACAGCAACCTAGCCTAGAAGGCTTATGGGTTCCTTAGTGAGAAGCATCAGCCCAACCACTTGGACTAAGCGTCAAGGATCTGCCAGAAGACAAATTATTTCAAGTCTTTTCCTAATATTTATGCACAAGAAATGAGAGGCTTTCCTCTCAAGGGGGCTTGTGTGGGAAAATCTGTGTCTTTGCTAAAATAAAATCCTGCTGTGTGAGATATATTATGTCTTGCGATCTTTTAATTGTTCCCACAGCAGCAAAAATCCTGCATTTATTTCAGAAAAATACTTAGGTGACTCCCAACTACCTGTCTCAGTGGACTGAAATCTTCCATCATCATTTCTTTCATGATATGGTTATCCCTATAAAATACAAGTAGTGGAAGATTGCTGCCTCCTTTTTAGAGAGTATTTCTCACTTATTGAGCAAACAACTGGAAACAATTAACCAACTCTTGAACTCAGTGAAATTTAACATAACTAACACAGGACCATCTGGCATAGACTATCACTTCTCTACAGACACACTTTCGTGTGCTTTTCGGTGTATTAAAAGTGCTTGCAAATATAAGCAGAATTAGGGAGGGCGGGACATTTTATCTCACCTAACCTCTATTAAAATTCTAACTTATGCAGCATTTTTTTTAGAAAATCATAACTCCTGAGGCTCTTTGGGAAATGCTGTTTATGCAGACTATTTTGTTTTCACAATGTAAATTGTTTGGAAAGAAGTTGTGTATTTATAAAATATTTTTTCCACCTGTTCTTCTGGAAGTGATAGAAAGAATGAAAGTTGGTACGTGTCTCACATTCTGACAATTGGAAACAAACAAATATCTGAAATTTTTTGTGTGTGTTTTTTTTTTTTAAAGCATTGTCTACCATGCAAGGATTATATACTTTGTGTGAAGTGGTTGTTGCCAGCTCAGATAGGAAAAAACTTAACCATATCCTGTCCTGAATGGAACCACAGTAGAACAAACTACTAAGTTTTCCTTTAGGTAGGGCATGTTTTGTCTCTTTCTTTGAATGGGTTTGTAGTCTTAAAATCCATGTAACAGTGATTTATCTGTAAAATCAGGTCTTTTGCAGGCACTTCAGAATGGCCACAAAATTTAATATACGTATCTTTACTCCAGTCAAAGCCTTAATTAATGGATATGAGTCCAAAATATTTCTGTTAATTCACTTGAAATCACACTTACTAACAAACGGTTTCAAGCACAGGATCTCATACGAGAATTTTGTGGCTCCTACGTAGTGCTCCAGCACTATAAAACCTCGCTGTTGAAGCTGTGCAAATATCCCACTGAGCAGAGATTAAATCCAATGCATTAAAAACGTTCCAACAATTATTTTCCATTGCTCTCCTTATTCACCATGCGTGTCCTGATAGGTTTACTGACATAGCTACACAGCAAGTTGTCTGCAGGGTTGCCATAGGTCTTGTTTTTCATGGATGTGAATAATTTAAGTCCTGAAAACTGAGTAGTTTGGTTTTTTTCTTGCTTGAATGTGCATGATTTTGCATTTGTAGACTGCATTGACTTCTTTAGGGTGCCAAATCATCTAGCTTGTTTGTCTGCCTCACATCCTTGCCTCTCCTCCCTAACCTAAATGCGTTCCTGATTAACCTATAGAGAAGTTATTGTAGTATCTCACAACTCTTTAAGTGATCATAATAACATAAAGCACAGAAGTTCCACTGCTAACCATGTGACTTGATGAAAATTACTGCTTACCTCATGTTTCTTTCTCCAAATCAGTTTCTGATTATAAGCAATGCTTTGAGGCTTGCCTCAGGACTACAAGTTTCATTAGTATTCTCTTTACTGTTGCTGAGACCTTGATATCAGACCACTAAAGAAACAGTCTGTTCTTCATTATATGTTCCATACTGACCCACTGAAAGACTTTCAAGGGTCTAGTGAGATTTTCAGCTGTTTGTTTTGAAGAAATAAACAGGGAGGTTGGGTCCTTTGAAATGTTCATTGGTATTCTTGCCAGCCAAAGGAGGCAGGGAAAAATGCAATATACCTCCTTCCCGGGGTGGAGCAGCGTAACTACTGCATATCGAAGCCTGGTGTTCTGAAGCCCGTTGCCGGCGGCGGGGTTCTCACAGGCGGCGCCGCGACCGTTAAACGGTCGGCGCGTGGTAACCCCGCGCGGGCTTCGCCCTTTCAGGCTTTCCCCCCCGCCGTCTCCATGGCGACGGGTCGGGCCCACCAATGGGAAGGGCCGGGCGCGGGTCACGTGCCCTCCCGGCACGCTGGGGTGCGGGTGTCATGGCGTCTGGGGGGCACGGCGGGAACCCGGCGACTGAGGGGATGGAGCCGCCGAGGGGTGAAGGCGTTGAGAGCGCGGGCACCGGCGGCGGCAGCAGCAGCGAGAGCGGCTCCTGCGCCACCTCGCTGTCCGCCAGCTCCGAGTAAGGAGCGGGGCGGCGGAGGGGGTGGGCTGGGCCGGGGGTTTTCCCGCTCGTCAGGCTGCCCGTCCGAGGAGGCAGCGGGTGGGCTGCGGCCGAGCGGGAGCCGCCGCCCGTCGCTATGTGCGATGCTGTGCTGGTTTCAGTGGCTGAGAAGGTGTTGTGAGGCTCAGCTCTCCAAGCGGGGTGGGGAGCGGCAGCGTTAGCTCAGCCCCGGGGCTGGTCGCTCTGGCCCGACCGGGCGCTGCCTGAGAGGAAGAAGGAAAAGGGAGACTTGTCTCCTGTATTTATAAATGCTCGAGCATGAGCCATGCAGCCTTCCTGTTTAGAGTGGGCTGCCTTTTGGGAATGGTAGGCGAGGTGACAGCTATTTAATACCAATACGTATTTTAAAGTCGTATATGCAGCCACTGGAGTTTTGCTTTGTTTTTTGTTTTGTTTGTGGTGTTTTTTTTTTTTTTAATTAGTATGAAAATTCTTCCTCCATCTGTATCCTGCATTAAAGCAACTCTGCTTGACAGTTCAAATGTGTATTTCCAGGGCTAATCAATGGCATTTTATTTGACATGCTGTTTTCAGTGTGTAGTGCAGTGGGATGATTTCAGTGGGAGAGGTTTGACGTGTGCTTCAGTCTGTAGTTGTCCCATAGCTCTAGTTCAGTGAGAGACAAAGCTGTTGGATGTACACCTACCTTGTTTTGTTCCGATGTAGCAAAGCCAGAACTTGAATGTAATACATTTCTGTCTGAAGCAGTGTTTTGTTGTTTGGTTTTTTTTCCCTTTTGTGTGTGTTTGGGTTTTTTCTTTTCCAGTTCTTTTATCTGAAATGCATTTATATGTGTTCAGAAGCATTCTTTATACGTGTTCAGAGGATAAAGCTGTGCCCCACAGCTTTTAATATGGAACTCAGTGTATAATACTGATGGATAAATTGAAACACCTCTTTTCTATCACTGCATCAACACAACTGTGAAGCTTTAATTTTAGGTCCCAGCGATTTCTTCTGTTGGACCTTTAATGCTCCAGCCTTCTGAGTACAGAAACAAGAGGTTGAGGTGTGACTTGTAATGAAAAGGGAGGGAGACACATTGTGTCTCACCATTTTGCAAAGTAACAGCTACAAAGAAAGGTCTGGCTCCTTTAAGATTATGGCATTTGTTCTTCTGTAGATGATCTGTATGTGGTTTTATAATCAGGTGTATTTGATTAAATTCAAGAAAGAAAAACTTTGGGAATGTTTTTCTGAATTAAAAGTTACAGACTTACAGAATAAATTCCTGACAGTTGTAACCGTGCTGCTTGATACCACAGCTCATGTGGACAAACCAAGATACACCAAGGAACATTCAGGTGAGGGTAGAAACAGGGGTGACAGGAGTGCTTCTTTGTAAGACCCCTGTGATTTTATGCAAATTTAGATGGAGCTGTGAAGTGAAAGCTTATATATGCCATTGGGAAAGTAATAGTGTGTGTGTAGGGTTATAATTTTGTCTATTTCAATGAAATTTAATATTGCTGTCATTTTCAGTACTTCCTATGGATCAGAACCATGTTAGGCAGCCATAGCTGGTAAGAGGATGGCAGCTTTGCATATACTGACACTGCAATACAAAGCTATACTTTGTTGTTGCATAGGCAGAGGTTTTGGAAAACTAAAGATTATGATCATCTTAACTTCTGCGAAGTATCATGGGTAGAATTTAATCATACAGTGCAGTAAAATATTTACCCTTTGATTTCTTGTTTTCTTTAATTACTTGAAAACAAGACTTATAAGTGTTAACTGTTCATTGTTTCTGAGTTTCCTTGGGTAAGAACATCATTGTTTTGCTTCAGAATCAGAACTTGGATCCTTTGTTTCCTGTATATGTTTGTTCCATGAACATTTTAAGTTGGCACAATTTGTCAGACATTTATCCCAAAGAAGAAATATCTGTGTAGGATCAGTGAAACCGCCTTTACAGGAATGCAGGTCTTACAGACTTTTAGATCCCTTGACTGAAGGCTTCCAGACCTATATTGAAGCTCATGTTATTGTGTAAGTGCTTGTTTTGGCACAAGGGAAGAGAGATGGAAGCAAGACATTTTTTTATTTTTTTTATTTTATTTTTTTTTAGCCTTGGTTTAAATAAATTGTCGTGAAAAAACCTGTTGTCCTTGGTGCAGAATTCTTGTTTCAGACTCTGCTTCTTCAGATGTTTGTACAGATCTGTATTCAGAAAGTGACAGTTCCTTTACAATATGCTCGTGAAAATGCCTTCAAGGAGAGCAATTCATGCCATTGTGACATTTCTTCAGTCTACTGTCTTTGCCAGCTTATTTACACAGAGTGGCTTTGCCGTATGTGCTCCTTCTTGATGAGCCTTCTCTCTGGAGTGCTTCTGTTTGGGTGGACCCAGTGTAAATGCCACACATAGCCTGGTTTTATTGTTTGGGGTTTTTTCCCTGGGTTCATATAGTAGGTTCTAATAAAAATGGGCGATGAAACTGCAGAACATGACTGTATCAACTGACATCCAAGCTGAAATTTTGACATCTACCTCAAAGAAGAAAGAGCTTTTCTAAAGAGCGCAGACCCTTTTAAAGAAGGAATAAAAAGGCCATCATACATCACAGGAGTTTCTGCCAATCCATATGTTATTTCGTCGTAAATTTCTAATGTTTCCATGATCAATTTTGTTTTTTCCCAATATGCTTATCAGAATGCAGGAGTAGTTTGGTTTTTTAAAAAAAAACAAACCCAAAACAAGGAAAAAACTCTTGTTGTGTTATTTCTTCCATACCACCTTTTGAGGGATGTTGGATAACTGTATGGCCCAAACTGTATGGTGGTGGTGTCATTTTATTATCATTCTTTTTTTTGAGTAAGATACTCTAGATCCTGATTAAGACTCTGTAGAAGATGCAAACTCTGACTTACACGTGACCATCAGGAATAGGCAAATTATCACAAGCGATAGTTCTTCTTTTAGAAATACTGACTTGGGCAAAATAATAATTTCAGAGGAACTATGTGTTGTTTCTTCCTCTTGGCAACATCCATAGACTTCTGTAAGTCACTGGGATTTCAGTGTTTTCTATATTCTTAGTTCAGCCAGATCCTCTGAGCCTCTAAAGGTGCTGTCATACAGTGTTTGTATAACATTCTCTGTTCAGCTAAACTTTGAAGCTGTATCATTTATCTGTGTAGTCAAATTAGTGCTGTATTTGAAATATATAATAATAGTTTTAAAGGTGTAAATTTTATTTGTCAAAGCTAGCTAGTTCTAGTATAAAATGTATGAATTGATGCTAACTTTAAACAATTAATGATATTAATTATTATGTAAGTCTCCATTCTAGTTTTTCCTTATTTATTTGTATCAATGTGGTCTTGGAGACCCTTAAGAGAAAGGGAGACCTGTTTGTCATTAAGCAGGAATAATGAACTGGTCTTGTCTGTTCCTGAAAATAATTCATACAGAACATCCCAAGTGTTCCTTACATTGACTGCTAATGCTGATTTTTTTGAGTGTGATCAAAGAGGTCTCTTAAGATTCAGTTTAGTGCTCCTTCTTTGACCATTATGGATCCTCATCCTTCTGTAGTAACACCCTGGGGTTGTTGTCTCCATTTGGCCTGTTGTCTCTCAGCTATTGTGCTTTGTCTGGGTCTTTTCTTCAGTCGTTTTGCCTTTAAAACATGTTTATAAACTACTTACTACTTGTCTCTGAGTTTGTTCCAGTTACTACATCTTTCTTAAAATGTACTATCCCAAACTGGACATGGTTGACACATTGCCATTGCCAAATTAGGACAAAAAATTTTTTGTGCTGTGCAGATGGTGGGACTGTTAATACCTCCTGTAGTTGCCTTCTCTTTTCTTCGCAGCAGCTCGTTGCTACTGACTT
>BJBW01005028.1:0-11564 GCA_004320125.1 Scolopax mira
GTAAGCATTGATCAGATCCCCCCTAAGTCTTCTCTTAAGTCTAAGAAGACCCAAGTCTTTCCTCATAGGAGAGATGCTCCAGGGAGGCAATTCATTAGATACCTAAATATAATTCAGCATACTGTATCAAGCATTAAGAACAGCAGCTGCACAATGACAAAGAATTGACTGCAACTTCCACATAATAAGAGCAACAAGGAAGTGAGAAAATACAGTCTAAGGCACCACCTTGGTAGTGTGAACTGCCGTCAAGGTAAGAAAAGGCTCGGGACAGCTTGGTGTAATCTCCTCATCCTCATGAAGTGGCAAGTTTTAAATGTTTTATTTAATTATACTTTTTCCCCCTACCAGAAGTATTCCATCATGTTTTCCAATAGCAAAACAGCAGTACAAGCAGCAAGCCCGTTACTGAAAAGAAAGTCACGAACTTTCAGAAGGGGACATTTCCAAACGGTGGGAACCATCTGGCAGCCACTGGAGTGAGTGCACACAAACGTGTCTTTTTAAAATTTCCTTCTTCTTGGAAAAAGGTGAAAGATATTTCCCCATTTTAGAGGTGAACTCTTGCAGAGTTCTCCATACAGAAAACGGAGAGGCATTGGCATTGCCTACCTCCTACCCCCACTCTGGGAAAAAAAAACAAAACACAACAGCCCCAGCATGATGTCCCTTGACCAGGACAACAAGGTGCTGGGATCCGTTCAGCCCTCCATTGCGGTAGTACTACACGTAGGTATTAAAATAGAGTGTTTGAAGTTAATTACGTTAATGAAAGTACCGGCACCTCCTCCCTCTGGATGCTGTATTAACCTGCTGGACATAACTATGTATTTACAGCTGCCAACACTTCCCACTCTGAGAGCCTGCTGGGTTATTTAAAACTCTGACACATTTCAACCAGCAAAAGCAAAACCGTGATTCTGAACTGTCTGCTTAGGACTGGTTCTTTTTTATTCTTTTTTTTCTTTTCCCTCCACAGAAAATTTCAGCCCAAAGGGTTCCAAAAACAAGGCTAAGAAAATATATCTAGATTATTAGGGTTTTTTTTTTTTAATAATAAAGTTTCTCTTCCAAAGTCTTTGAAGAGAGACTTCATATGGCAGAAAGTGCTATGTCTTGGATATGTTGTCATGATATAAAAATCTGGCTGGATTTGGCCAAGCTATAAGCATGAGGGGGAGAAGACAAAAATTACCCATTTGCTCACACTTAAGGCTTTGGTTGGTTACTAAAATCTCAGATTACAGCCTTGCTGAGAACATTTCATGCTCCTGCAGGTCCTTTGTACATGGGAGCCTGCCTGAGCCATCCCACCTGCAGTGAAACCCCCTCCTTTCGTGCAGAGCTCTGCCATGGTTTTAAACTACAAGTGGGTACATTCCGACTAGATTTAAGGAAGAATTTTTTCATGATGAGGGTGGCAAAACGCTGGCCCAGGTTGCCCAGGGAGGTGGTAGATGCCCCATACCTGGAAACATTCATGACCAGGTTGGACGGGGGCTCTGAGCAACCTGACCTACTTGAAGATGTCCCTGCTCATGGCGGGGGGGGGTGGACTAGATGGCCTTTCAAGGTCCCTTCCAACCCAAACCATTTTCTATGATTCTCTGTGCCACCTCCACAAAATGACAAACGGCCTTGCCGGAGACTGCTTCGCACCATGACTCACCACTGGGTTTAAACCTCCCTCCTGGCAGCTGCAGGGAAAAGATGCCCAGTTCTGGCTTATAAGAGCCAGATCCAGGAGGGGACTTCGTGAAAACACAGGGAGACTGGGAACTGTAAGAAGGATGTAAGAGAAAACCTCTGGAAACAAGGATTGTGGGAAGCAGCAGGCTGGGAAGGAAATGCTGAGTCAAGAAGAGGGCAGTGGCATTAGAAAGGAGCCACAGGAAGAAAAAACGGGTGTAAGGAGGGTCTAAAGGGGGGAGGAATGTTGCTTGGGCAAGGGGCTGGGGAGACCCAAGCTGCAGAGACTTAGGGGTACAAAAGATATATAGAAGGGGTACAAAAAAAGACACGCTTTTGCTGGGAGCTGGAATAGAACCCCAAATTCCTGATTCTGCTGTTCATTTGCCATTGAGCTTGCTGACAGACTCCTTCCCATCGAGAGCAAGCTCTCAGAAAACAATAATTTACCATTATTTTCTTGTTTGAATTTCTCAAATGGCAAAGATCTGCAGTTATCACCCATGTGGGTGGTTCAACTATTTTTGAAGTTTGCTTTGGAAAGAAAAAAGCAGGCATTAGAATAAAAACAGGTTATCCCTTTTAAAGAAAACCCAAGGTTTCAAAGTTAAGTGTATACACAAGAAGTGCCATAATTAATGCAGGATTAATTCAGCTGCTCTTTAGGCATATAACATAATATAGTCTTCCAACTCTCCCCTTACCAAAGATTCCCTTTCTTCCTCAGCGCACCCCCCCAGATCTGTCCAGAGATGGATCCAAGCAAGAAACAACACAAGACCCCCGCTCATTTGGTACTGCATCTGGAGGATGTGAAGTGAATGAGAGCAGGAGACAACAAGGAGAATCACACAGCCCTGAATGAACACTGCCCTGGAGAACAGCATCCCATCACCATCAGTGCCAGGACAAGTAATTTTGCCTTTTTTTTTTTTATTTATTATTTTTTAATAAGCCTAGCTTGTGCTTTTGGATGTCTGATTCCTTCACAGGGAAACACCACTGGCAGCAACTGAGGCAAATGGAAGCTATCCTCTGTATGTATTAATCACTAAGTAGCTTGGAAAATTAAAGCTCTCTGCAGGCAGGTTTGTCAATCCAAACTTTTTAAATATTTCTGATCCTTTCTCTTTTCTATTTCAAAAAGAGGAGAAATGCCAGATGCTTGCCCGATGGAATAGCACACTACCTTTGTGAAGCCCCCAAATAATGTAGTCACAAACACCACAAGGGGGTCCACGAGGAAATGCAAGTAACTCCAGCAATGATTTATTTGTGCAGCGAACACAGCGACAGGCCACGTCATAAGCCATACTGAACGATGCAGAGGTGTTCTGAAAAAAATATGCTAAAAAAGCATCCCATATGAAAATGAAGAGTGAAGATACTTGAGTCAGGTATTTTCACTCTGATTTGCAGCCTGAGAGCCCCCATGTGCGTTTTATTTTCCTAGTAAATGTTTATTTTCACGCTGCCACCCTTTGGATTCAAGATATTTCTCTGCCATCAGATTTTTTCTTTGCTAGTCACCACACAGATACTATCTTCAGATGTCACGATGAGCAAGGTAAATTGCACTACTGCACTAACCAAATGTACTGTTTATAAGTGTGCTAACAAGAAAGGATGGATATTTACTACAGCCCCATGCTTTTTGTCATTTCTTCACATTTAGAATTTTCTGAGATGTGTTAAAACTAAAGACGTAAAAGAAGTCCCCAGGGAAAGAACTGGCAAAGTTCTTTTGCCAACTCCTCTGTCTTTAAAAAAAGACATACCACAGGGTTCAGAATTTAGGAGCCTTTTGGCTCCTAAAATTAGTAGGTGGTTTTCAAAACCCAGCATTTCCACTGCTGAGCAGGCAAAACCAGAGCGCTTACACGCTTAGTTACTGGCTGCTTTTCTTTGGAAACCAAGAGCAGCCTGGACAAAAAGTATAATAAAATGAGTGGGAGAATTTGGTGTTAATAGAAATGGAGACTAGAAAACCTCAAGAAAACAACACCCTGTTCAGAGCAACAAGCACGTGGGCAGCAGAAAGCAAATTCCCCATCAGAGTCTGACACAGCTTCCCACCCTGGCATGGGTTCCCAAGAGCTCTCCTCCCTAAAGAGTTATTTTGCCTCTGTGGGTCAGATCCACCAAAGAACGTGGATTCCTAAATGACAGCATCTAGATGCTCCGGAGAAAATCCTACACAGCGTGTCTAAATTCTCCATGTAATGCCCAAGACGCTTATGCCTTCAGCAAGAACACCGGCCACAACTACAAGCTACAACATTTATCTAGACATACTCAAGAGGAAGCACCCAACATTGTTCTGGTCCAAGAAGGTGCCTCAGTTTACACAAACAATGCAAAAACAGCAAAGAACTTAGGGCCAGGTGACCACTGTCCACCTCAACAGGGGGTATGGAATTACAACAATTATGGGAATTCCACGTACTGACAGGGAAAATCTAATTAAGCTCCATTATTTGGGCTAAGTAGAACTGAAGGTATAATTTACCTTCCTCCCATAGCCCTTCCAATCAGCTGCCTTTGGGCCATGCTCGTTGTGAAGCCATCCCCAATGATGTAGATACACTTCTCCAGACACATCCAGATGGCTGAATTGACTCATGTTAAACAGATTTGTGGCCAACGTACAGAAACAACGTTCAGCTGACACTTGGGCAGGGAAAGATGCTCCAAAGGCCCCAGCCACAAGCTGTCAGAGCCACCTGATCCCCTCCTCAGCAGGCAGCTGACTCAGCATCGACATCGGAGAGACAGCCATTGAAATTTAGCAAGTTATGATTCCCAACTACTAATTGAGAATTAGTTAGGATGTTCTTAGGTAAGGAAGACAAGGAATAAGGTGTCAGAGAAGCGCAAATGAGTAAATTAAGAAAACAGAGTTTGCACTAAAGCCCTATCTCAGCTTCAAATATCTTTAGATCAGATCGATGGAGTAAAAGTACTCGAGAGAGAGCTTATGCAGCCTTTTAAAGCAACTTACTACCCACAAAGGATTACTCTAGGAAGTCACAGTTACCTTTTATCTGACACCTTTATCATGTTGCCTGATGACTTTTTACAACTGTAATGATTAAATGTATCATTATTGGGGGGGGGGGGCAATAAAAACAATTTGGGGGGGGAATTATGACACCCCATTTATGCCTTGTAGCAGAGAGATGAGCCTTTTTGTCTAGGCTCTCCGAGTTACTCTAATTTTCAACTTCAAGAGGCACCTTGGTGGTTTAGCTGGGAGGGCTGGGGGGGTGGGGGGGGGGGAAGGGCAACAACCATCTAATTCTAGAGAGTTCTGCAATGGCACTACATACACCAAGAAAAAATTACCAGACAAATTTGAGGATATAAATGGTCTTCATGCAAATTGTGTCATTTGCTGTGCCCACACGCTGTCCCCGCAGCAGAACTCTTTGGGTGCCAGCGTTTGCTGTACCCGAGCAGAGGCAGGATAGGATAAGCCAGCTACTGGGGAACCACTGGTCAAACTGAAAAATGCACACACACAGAGCTTCTAGTCCTATGCGTTTCTGAGGCCCGGAAGGGCTCTAGTGAGAGGTCCAGCTGTAACAACTTGAGAAAGGACAGGGTTGTTTTTTTTTTAATCAGGAAACTTTGGTTATCTCAATTCTCAGCAGCTATTTTGTTTCCATACAGCAGACAAGTAACTGCTAAGGCTTTGTCTATCACAGACTTTTAGAGCTGCCCACTGTCAGCAACAATGGAAATCTGTGAAAGAAGCAATCAGCCTCAAACACTCCAGCAAGAAAAGCATCTCAAAATCCCAAAGTCGATACGAGCATTCTCAACATAATTGCTGCAAACTCCTGTGCCAGCGACAACATGGCATGAAGAAAAGACTTGTGCAAGTAGAAAGCTTATTCTGTAACCTTATTCCACGCAAAAATTTCCCAGCTACCAGGAAGAAGGGGCTTCTGTTCTCTGAGCTTCACACGCAGCACCTACACGGTGTCTTCATCATCTACCTCCTCCTGCAGCCACCCCTTCATCCATTCAATCCCCCCACACACACCCCCCCAACAGCAACTAATTATCAGCGCGATATTAGTGCGACTAATACAACTTGTTACCCCTTCGGGTTTGCTGGCTGCTTACCCAAAAACCTCTCCGCAATCTTTTATGTAGCTCGCTACGGTGCTGCCGAGGAGAAAATCTCTGCCAGCCCTGCAACCCTTGGCGTTTGGCCGGTTTTCCCCACAGCCATATGGTCCCGGCGCCTCTCCCCCGCGCTCGCCATCAAAGCCGCCGGTTGTAATTCTGGTAAAAATGAGAAGCCCGCCTGCCCTGCCCCCCCCCCCCCCCCCCCCCCCCCCCCCGCCAACTCTCCGGGTTCACGGCTGCCGTGCGGGTTTTTCCGAGATGAGGAATGTTAAACAAACACGTTTAATTAAAAGGAATGTTTGTTTAATGTAATTAAATGCCTGAGGAGCAACCCCACCGCTGGAGCCTGGGGATGATGGTTCTGCAGCCGGGGCTGTACCTTGCGATGGAAACACTGCAAGCAAGCAACTTGAATAATCCAAACATTAAACAGCATCCGACCCGTGTTGTCCCTTCACCAATGCCTACGTGTCAAGAGGAACTGGTGCTCCTCTATCTGCTGAAAAGCAGGCCAAACTTTAAAATCTCAGAGAAGAAAAAAAAAAAGAGAGAAAAAGGAAAAAAAAACCCAGCCCCCCAAACCCACAGCACTTTCAGTCCCCTTTTCCTCTACTCTTTTGACAACCTTTCTATCCGGGGAGGAAGAGAAAAGTCTCCTTTGAGGGGACGAGACCTTCGACACTGCTCTCCAAGAGTGATGTGGGGCTTGGTTTTTTTAAAACGACAAAAACTATTATTACTATTATCCTCCCCCTTCTTTTCCTCCACGGCCGCCGTCCGGGGGCCACCCTGTGCCCTCTGCCAGCACCGCACCGAAACCCAAGTTGCCCGGCCTTGACTGGCTCCTCTCTAAAATTCCTCACTCCAAGTTTTGCCCGTTGCTATTATTTTTTTTTTGGGGGGGGGAGGGGGGGGGGGGGGTGTAAATAAAATAGAAAAGGCAGGGCTCGGAAGGGAGAGTGGTGCGGGAAGGGGGAGTGCGGGAAAAGGCGGGGGGGGAAAGGGGGTGTTAGTGCACTAACGGCGCCTGGGGATGTTTAAGGTGACTTCCCCAGAGTAAATAGGGCAGCGCCGGTGCCCCTTTCCCCGCCTCACGCCCCCGCACCTCCCCTTTAGGCCGCTTCTCCTTTCCCAGCTCCGGCGTCCCAGCCCCAGCGACGCCGCAGCATCCCCTCACCCCCCTCCAAAACCCCCTTCCTCCCGCCCCACCGGCTTCCGCAGGGCCCCGCCGGCCGCTGCGCCCGTCTCAGAACCGACACCGAGCCCCCCCTCCACCTCCCCACACAACCAAGGCCTCGCCGGGGCCAAGATCACCGGCCCAGGGTAGGCAGCCTCCCGGATCTCCCTCGGTAAAGCCCCCTACCTGGTTGGCAAGCGCGGCACCGCGCCGCTCACTATGGCGGGCCACGCCGGGCCATGCCGCCGCCTCAGCACTTCCCGCCTCCCGCCGCCGGCGGAGCTGCGGGCCGCGCTCCCCCGCCTAACCCCCAGCTCCCCCCCCAATTCCCCAGCGAGGAGGGGCGCGCAGCCCCGCTTACCCTCACGGAGAGGAGGAGGAGGAGGGAGGCCGAAGGGGGGAGAGCTGCCCCCGCCGCTCCTGCTGGTACCGCCGCAGCTGCAACAAAGGACTTCCGCCCCGCCGCGCCTGCCGTTGCCGCAGCGCCGGCTCCGCCGCCACCGCACGGAGCCCGGACCCCTCCCCTCCCGGCCCCGCCGCTGCCAGCGCTGCTGCGCCGCCGCCTCAGCCTCCCCGCCGCGCTCCCCCTCTCCCCTCCCATGCCGCCGGGGAGGCTGAGGCGAAGGCCCGTCCCCGCCGCTACCGCCGCCCCCCTCCCCGTGGGCCGCAAAGCCCGGCCCTTCCGCTGGCCTACCCCCCCCCAACACCCCCCCGAGCTCCGTCACTCCCCGGTCCTGCAGCTGCGAATGCCACCCCTCCCGAAATTGTGGACTCATAGAATGGTTAGAGTTGGAAGGGACCTTAAAGATCATCCAGTTCCGACCCCCCTGCCCTGGGCAGGGACACCTCCCACCACACCAGGTGGCTCAAAGCCCCATCCAGCCTGGCCTTGAACCCCTCCAGGGATGGGGCAGCCACAGCTTCTCTGGGCAACCTCTTCCAGTGTCTCACCACCCTCACAGCAAAGAATTTCTTCCTGGTATCTCATCTAAATCTCCCCTCTTCCAATTTAAAACCGTTGAGATACTCTTATTGTTGTTATTTTGGATCCTTGATCAGAAACTGCCCAGACATCAACACTCAAAGCAGCGTGACGGGGATCCTGCCACCAGAGAAAAGATGGCGGTCAGGCCAGGCAAGGAAATTGTGATTTTTCCACCTCTCTGAGGAAAATCACGGAATTGTCTGAGTTGGAAGGGACCTTCTGGAGATCATCCAGTCCCACTCCCCTGCCAAAGCAAGGTTGCCCACAGCATATCACTCAGGATGGCATCCAGGCGGGGCTTGAAGATCTACAGAGAAGGGGTCTCCACATCCTCCCTGGGCAGCCCCTTCCAGGGCTCTGCCACCCTCACCATGAAGAAGTTCTTCCTCAGATTGGAGTGGAAACTTCCCATGTGGATGCTTATATTTAACTGCGCTGTTCTGTTTTCTTGCATTCATGATGTCTAAGGGCTCAGAAGTCAGTTATAGACAGGCACTCACAAGCTTTGGTTACCTTCGTTATGATGGCCAATATTATCTCCATTTTTGAGAAGGGTGTGCCAAAGAGGAGGAGAGGAAGTGATCGCTGACTCTTGTGTTGAGTAGGACAGGAGAAGTTCTGCCAACTCATTTCACACAGGCCAGTTCACTGTCAGGTTACAACTTCATGTCTGCTCATATGGATTGGATTCAAACCAGCTGAAGTGGTTTGAAGTGATGAGTGAGTGATGAGGTGTCCTCTCCTTTTATTCCCCCCTCTCTCTCCTCCCCTCCCCCCCCCAAACCAGCTGTGACTGGTGGTAATGGGGAAGTGCTGGTTACCCATGTGGAGTTCTCTCCCGGCAGTCTGACGGTCTTCTCCCTGCCACAGCTTCATTGCAAGTCGCAAGAAAAAGCAACTGCGAGTTGCATGAGACAGTATTTTATATTTACCCCTTTTTTTGGCTGCAATTTCACACATTAATGTCACCACCTTCCCCCTGGGAGTTTCAGGTGGATGGAGGGAGCTGAGGGGCTGCCAGCCCCCACCATGCTTTATCACAGGTCCCCAGGCCAGCTCTTTTTTTTGGTTTTTTTTTTTTTTGTTTTGTTTTGTTTTGTTTTGTTTTTTTTTAAATAATTCCTTTCTTTCTGGGAGCTTTCCCAGGCTTTCTTCCCATTGCACCTCTCCCAGTCCAACAACATCCAGCTCCTCCCAAACTGGCCCGTGGGAGTGACTGGGATGTCCCGAGGCTGTTACCTGCTGTGGGGCCGCCAAAACACATCTGCCAGGTCAGGCATCCCTCAGGGTCTTTCCACTTGACTTTTCCACCCCCAAAAGTGACATTTCTCATTTAGCAAAAGCATCAGAACCCTTTAATCTTCACAGCTCCTTCATTTCGGACACTTTGGAGAGACACCAGCCCTTTTGATGTTTGCTGCCACCATCCAAGATCCCTCCTAGCTCCAGACCATCCCAAGGGGAAAAATTTAATTGCAGCAAAGTTAATAGATTTGATTACAAGTTTGAAAACGACAAAAGCAACAACAGCAACAAAAAAGCACAACAAAATAAAATGCAACAAAGTTAAAACGTACAAGCCCCAGATCCCTGCTTCCCTGACTCCCAATGTTTTCCTAAAGCATCCTTCTTCCGCTCTGAAAGCCAAGAGGAGAAACCAAATAGAGTCCCAATTTCCAAATGGGATGTCACCTGGGCCTATCTGGGGCTTTTCTAACCCCTAGGGAATAAAAGTGGAGCTTTCAAAATGTGTCTCTGAAAAATCCCCTTCTTTCCCACCCCAGTTGGCTGAGGTCTGCTGCGCCCAGAGCAGCGTGAAGGGGAAAAAAACCCACCCATCCTCTGTGGCTGTAAAGGCACCAGCCCCCGTGAGAGGGACCCCTGCAGCGCGACTTCTCTTTCGGTTTTCCTGTTTGATAGGAAGTTGAATAAATGGCCTCTATAAACCATGATGAAAAAGTTGTTTGTTTTTTTTCTCCTGGCTCGAGGGTCTTTTTTCTCTCCAGCTCCTTACACATCCTGGGGGCAGGGGGAGAACAGAGAGCCCACGAGGGGCTCATGCAGCCTCTCGCTCAGCCCCAGCCTTTCCACTGGGGCTCCTGCCACCTCCAGTAAGATGGGGAACAAGGAAGACCCCGCTCTTGGCAGTCCCCCCTTTTTCACACTCTCCCCTCTTTCACACTCCCCATTCTCTCGGGGCCCTCCCGCCACTCTTGCCTTTGTAATTTATTTATTTATTTTTAAAATTATTATTTCCTGACCACACAGGAAGAGGAGTGAGCAGAAGTGCTCATCAAGATCACTGTGATTATCTCCTGGTCTCTGATTTGACCCATCAGCGGGGGCCGTATCAGTTTGCATCTGCCGAGGCATGTGATAACATCACCCGCCTTTTACAGCAAAAACACCAAATTTCATTTCTCATTGTCACTTCCATCATTTTGCCTCCACTTTCTCTGAAGCTCTTCAAAGTCTTTTCTGGACCCGAGTCAACCCAGATAACATGTAAATAATTAATCATTTAAATAAATAACACACCATCTGCAAATAGCGAGTCGCTCTGTACACAGGTTAATAAATATGTTAAAATAACCCAGAATGGAGTACAAAACCTTGAGCCACCTATGGCCAGCCTTTTTTTGGAGGAAAACCACTATTTATAGGAGCAGCAGTGTTATAGCTCCATTGACTCTCAGTCCTGCTGCTGGGCAAACACGGGAGGGAAAGCTGGTCCCCGAGCCCTGTGAGCTTTTTCTTTAAAATAGAAGAAGTAAAAGACAGAGCAGTGGAAAAGAGAAAGCTGCAGGAGAAGCAGCAAACACCGCATGGAGCAAACCGCTTTGGAGCCTGTGCTTCATCGTCTCTCAGCCCATCTCCATCCTCTGCCCCTGCTCAGGCCACCTCCAGGCACCACCTCCAGGCAGGGGCATTGTTTGCTCTAAGGATTCAGGAACAGCCCAATTAAAAAAAGAAATTTATAAATCACATTTCTGGGACTGCGATAGAAAAATCAACTGCGAAGTATCAAATGCTGAGAGAAAACCAAGAGCAGTGATTCCAAGATACTAAATGTCTTCTGCAGAGGCCCTTGAGCCAGGATAGACACCGAGGAGGTGGGAATGATGGATCTCTGGAACTGCAGCAAAACCAGGGCGACAACGCACCCAACAGCGGTTTTCTCTGCCTTTTCCAGCCAAAAAAACCCCCATCCAACCCGTGGACATCAAATTAACCTGGTGGCGGCAGGGGGGCTGGAAGTTTAAGCAGGTTGAGAGAGCCAGTTGTTGAAATCCGTGGGAAGGATAGCTCCAAGGTGGTGGTGAATATCAAAGAGGTGTCCACTGTGTCTCAGGGGCGAACCTCCAGGTCCAGGGTGGGGATGATGGTACCCCCTTCCTTTGCCTGCACCCCAGCTGCAGCTGGACCCAGCGAGGCCGCTCTCGCCCCAAATCACCCTCGTTTAAAAATTAATACAAGATTTGACGAGCCCCGAGACAGAGAGCGAGAAATTGCGCGTCCATGGGATTCACTGGTGGGTACAGAAAACATGGGGGGGGGGGGGGGGGGGCGGGGGGA
>BJBW01005028.1:21346-33601 GCA_004320125.1 Scolopax mira
ATCTGCTGGATTAAATGACCTCGTTTCTGCCAGAAGGCAGATGTGACTCTAGTAGTCGTTCAGGAATAGGAAGTGTGGGCAAAGCCTCATCTTGGCAGGCAGAAATTAAAGGGGGGGTGATGAAAAGCTGGACCACAGAGGGGTGACTCATGTCCAAATGTCATCTTTGCCTCTGTCTGTGGTCTTTGGTAATAAAACTGCTCATTATCTCCTGGGAAAATATTCCCTAGTGCTAAAATTGGGGGGTTTAAGCGGCAAGTTTAACCTTCCTTCTGTCCATGGGAAGATTCCTTTGGAGAACATTTCATTGTGAGACTCAAATTTTGAGATTTACACATGCAGAGGTGTATTCCTGTGGTCTTGGGCCTCGTTCTTGTCTTTCCTATCCTGGCTGGGAGAGGTCTGAAGCCCCATGTGAGAACAGGTTCCCTGTTTATTCACTTTTTTCTATTCAACCTTTATATTTTCAACATCTTACTCTCTCTGAAATGCACTAGGGTCTCATCTTCTTCTTTTAACTTCTCACAACTCCACCATACGAGGTGAAGATGATATAAAACTGCTTTCCTTTGTGCATGATTTTGTGTTTTCTTAGTGTTTTGTGTACGATGGAAACTTCAAAGTAAAGCTTGACCCAACCTCTGTCTTTATTTATATTCATTTGATTTTGTCACAAAGGCAGAGTATTTGAAATCAATCTGTAAAACTAATTAATCTTTAGGTTAATGAAAAATATTTAAATACAACTTAAGTTCCTAGAGAAGAACAGATGAGCTAATGGGGCAACATCTCAGCTATTAATTTGCTGAGGCTTTGCTATTTTATCCTGTATTTTTACTTTAATGGAGGAGGACACCTGAGATGTGTAACTATCTGCAGTGTGTGACTGGAAGGAAGTGAATAAGGGACCAGCTGCATTGTCCTCCTTCCTCTTCTTCTAGGCTTTTGTTTGCTTTTCAGCACGAAATCTGCTCGTATTGAAGACTTTCATTTTTTGTTAATATTTGCATCAGGCAGACAAGCCATGGCACAGAAAGGTGTGGTGGGCTGAAAACAGTGCTAATTACACAGTGGGTAGCAAGTTAAGGCTTTCATTGTTTTCTCCTGTTGATTATATCTAATGAAGACAATTTCATATTTCCTTTTAACGAGCCAGCTCATGACCTTATGGAGAGATTTTTAACAGTCTCAATTTGTGAGAAAAGCATTGCAGAAACGAAGGGACAAAGTTGTTGTCAAGGAGACTTTGCTTTGATTGTTGCGCTGTAGAAGGATGGTGATACAGAGTGGGAATAAGTGCCATTTCTTTCTTTTCTGAAGCAAAATATTTGTCGTTCTTTCACGGGAAGCTCTTAAACTCACTTTCTACAAATGCTCTCTCTGTAGCTCTTGTGGAACTACAAGCTCAACTTGACTACAGATCCAAAGTTTGAATCCGTGGCCAGAGAAGTCTGCAAGTCCACCATTGCAGAGGTAAGCCAGGAGCCAGGCACGGCTGCTGTTGTGGCACCTTCAGGGGTTTTCACTTCTTTGTGATAGTGAATTCGTGTGCAAATAACGTTTTGGGTTCAGGGAAGCTCTAGTCTTATACACCAAAATCCTGGACATCATTAATTCAATCTCCTTGTGGAAAAAAGGCAGTTACCTTGGTGGTGCTGGGCAAAGGAGTGGGGGAAAGAGGTGATAAACTAATAACCCACCAGCTTTTTCCTTCCCTTTTGTCAGAAATCTCTTGTGGATTAGTTTTGTTCCCTTTTTATCAAGGGTTGGACAATTGTAGCAGTGTGGGTGGGTGTAGCAGGACTTCTATCAGTTCAGCACGAGGCTGGTTTTGGGTTGTGTCTTGCAAGCAGGAGAAGCACATAGACATCAAATGATTCATCAGCTTTTTTTTCTTAGTTTATTTTAAGGCTCAAAGTTCAATTTCTCAGAGTTCTGTTAGGAACTTGTGGCTTAATTCAGTCATTAAAACATGCTCTGAAAAGCATCCTTTTTATATCACTAGAATCACTTCACCTCCTCATAAACTTGCTTGTTTTTGTTTTTTTTTTTTTTTAAAAATCTTTGGATGATGGCTCCTTTGTGGCTTTTAAAGTAGATTTTCCTGAAAGGTGATCAAATAGCAGATTCTCTCCAGCCCAGCTTGTGTTGGCAGCTTATTTTCCATCGGTGTAGTTTTCAGTGGTGCAACCTTGTTTATTGGACAAGAGGAATATAAATCAGTGCTCAGAGCAGGTTTAACAGGAGTGGTAGTTCCCCCAAGTCCTCATGTTTTGATGGAATTACCTACGTGGTTCCCCATTCTTTACAAAATTTTCATTTGAGAGTAACACACAAAGATCTGAGAAGCTGAGGGTGTCAACAGCAGGCTGACTCCAAAAATTTGGGAATGAATCGTGTAGTTGAGGGGTAATGGATTACTTCGTGGCCTAGTAGGAGTAGCATTTGTGGGAAGCCATTGCTTAATAGAAGGAGAGAGGAAGAAAACAGTTAATTCAAGAAGAGTAGAAGATTCAGCAGTGGAAGGAGGACAGCTGGCACCAAGGGGTTACCTTGGCTTTGGAGTTTGGTAGCTCCCAAGAAGCAAACGCTGCAAAATCTGTTGAATTCTGCTGCTTTGCAGTCATAGGGAAAGATCATGTTTTTCAGGTTTGTCATATGGCTGCTGCAGAATTTTTACAACTAAGGCATTCTTGAAAATGCTCTTTTAATGGTCTCTTTAATTACCACTGTTACACAGTGCCAGTCTGGCATGGTTGTAAACCATGCCCTCTAAATCTGGGATATGATGTCTACAAGCAGTGGGAAGAGAATATAGAATTTTAGCTGTATATAACCATCACCTCTTGTGGTGGAGGATGACAGGAACCACTCATGGTTGGGTTTTTTTGCCATTTGGTGAGTGGTTTTAACTTAAAGGAAAAAAAAGAAGTCGGGTAAAGAACAATTGATCTTCTGATAATGAATATTGAGGCAGGCACATAACTCATTCTGCTTATTTTTAAAGGTGTTTCTACAACCCTCTAAAGCTAAGATATATAGTGGGCATATACTGCTAATGTATAGATTAGTATTAGATTATTAATATTTTTCTGTAGCTGCCATTAACAGGTAGGTGTTTTCTTGCTCTGATTTTAAGTATTGCTTTCTATCAAGAACAAAACACAACTGGAAGAGTAACTTCCAGTAAAAGTCATGTGGGAATTGGTGACTGCCCCAGCTGGGTATGTTCTGAAATGTTCTTTAATTTTTATCAGCTAAACACAGATTTAAAATTTCAACCTTTTTCTCAGCTGTTGTGATTTTTTTGTAAGTTCTGGCAATAGTTTTAAGCTGGAATTATACCTGGCTACCAGACAGTGGTGTTTGCTTTAGAAATGGCCAGACAATAATTGGATTCTTAGTAACCGTGTTTCTCTAGTGTGTATATAGATTAAATTCAAAATGTTCTACCAGCCTACGTCTGCCTTCAAATAATGGTGTTTAAAAATATTGGGTGTTTTATTTGTTATAAAGAACGTAAAGGGCTTGAAAGCTGAGGCAGAGAGAGGTCTGTCCTCATCAAGTCTGACCTGTACGAGTCTCTTGCAGCATGCCCCAAGTTAATTCTTATTTGATTTAGAATATATCTTTCTAGAGATCTCTCTCCATATCTTAAAATTTTCGGTATAAAGATTCCAACTTACCTGAGAACATGTCATCCCCTCAGCCCCACGTATCTGTTGCTTGAAAACCTAAAAAAGAACCTGTCTAATCTTGGTAGCCCTTGGAGCCCGGCATCGCTCTGCTCCTCTCACAGTATTCCTGGGGGGGGGGGCATCCTGAAATGGTAAGAAACTGGGTTTTCCACTTCCACTGTCAAAACTGCCTCCATCTTTATCTTCCAAAGGTGGTGTTTGTGGCCTCACTGTCCTCTTCCCCGAGCAGCGAGGGCTGTGATTTCTCCTGGGGCCCTGTCTGCTGGTGTACACTGCTCTTCCCATCCCCGCACAGCTTTCACCTTCCATTAGCTGTGATTTGATTTGATTTATTTATTTTTTTAGACCACTGGGTAAAATGGTTTAGTACCAACAATCATTTCTTTTAAGAGCCTGATAGAAATGAATTTGAGGAGGATTTTCCTTTATAGTAATTTTAGCTTCCAGCAGGTTATAAACAGTTCAATAAATATTGTGTTGCCGTCTCATTTCTAACCAAAATGTTAGATTGTGTGAGGTCAGGTGGCTAATGGGGGTCCAAGCATGATTTAGTGATGCTGTAATACGCTCAGCTTTCTAAATAAAGGTTTGTCAAACTAGCATTTTTCCTACAAATCCACCTTGATTGCGGGAGTTCAGTGTTATTATGATGAAAGATGATTATTGGGCAAGAGGGTTGATAATCCGCGAGGTCGCTGCGTTTGCTTTCTTCAGATACTGGCACACACGAGGTGTTTCTCATTTCTGAAATACTCTCAAGTATTCTGACTCCCTGAAAATCAGAGCCTAGAGGGTTTCTTTGCCAGCACATTTTGAAGCTACGGATGCAAGTTTTAAGTATTTTTTTTTTTAAAAGAAAGAAAAAAGGTTAAATTCAATAGTTGCAGCTACTGTACTTTTATATTAATTTTTTTTTTTTTAACAGATCAAAGAGTGTGCAGATGAACCAGTTGGTAAAGGCTTCTTGGTGTCGTGTTTGGTGGATCACAGAGGCAACATCACTGAATACCAGTGTCACCAGTACATCACTAAAATGACGGCCATTATCTTCAGCGATTACCGGTTGATCTGCGGCTTCATGGATGACTGCAAGGCTGACATCAATCTCCTGAAATGTGGCAGCATTCGACCTGGAGAGAAGGTACCCAGAGAACACAGAGCTTGTCGATGGGCTTGTAAAAATCATCCACTTAAGGAAACTTAAGTGGAGGCCCTGCATGGAGAAACACATGGCATGTCTAATCTGGTGGAAAAGGATGATGTCCTGATTTGGTATAGTTCCTTTGTGATAAATATGTATTTATTCCTCTGTGAGGGGCTGTTTTCACAGAACAGACTTTCATTTGTCTTCCCTTAGGAAGGAAACGAGGTAGGTACTTGTGTATTTTTTGGTCACGCTCTCATCAGACTTGACACGATGAATCCAAACAATAAATTTCAGCAGACCTACTGCCAGGCTTATTTCGGGCTCTGATCTGACACAGGGAGGTTATCAAGGTGTGATAACCCTTTTGGCTTCCTCAGCTTGGAGCAGATAGAACTGCATCAAGAGCTTTTATCTCTTTGCTTCCCCTTTCCCCTGCCCACCTGAAAATGCTTGAAGGGCACCTAGTACTTAATGTCATATTTTAGTAGTACAGGCTGAGATTCTACTGGCTTGACTAAATAAATTGCTTTTCTATTGCCATATGAGATGTATAGAGCTTGATGTAAAGAAGTTTGTGGTGGTTAGATGTGGGGCTGTTTCCAAAGCACTGTCTTTTCCTGTCTACTTCAGCAGCAGCTAATGCTTACGTAGTGCTGTGGGAAGGAGTGCTTGCTCTTACACCAATTTCTGATGTTTAGGGCTAAAGTTAAAATTACCATAGCATCTTTTTACAGTGCATTTTAAATCGTAGCTCTTGCGTTTTTAAGAATTAGTCTCTTAAATCAGTTGTTAATGAAGAGGAAAAAGGTTTAATAGAAAGCATGTACTTTTTTTTTTTTGGTTTAAAAATAAGTTTATTGAGACGTTCACAGCTGTAAGTAGCTCCTCATTCATGGTGTGTTAAGTCAAAGTGCTGATGTATTCCAGAAGGTTTAGCTGAGCAACAGAATGCAGGAAAGGAAGGACTTGCTTTCAGGATCAAAAGCAACCATGGAAGAAGGAGGAACTTGCTGGCACCATTGATTCACGGTGGTGGCACCCGAGCACCTTGTTTTCTCCATAAAGTAATGGCTTTTGTCTGATCCTAGGCTGAAGAAATGAGAAATTACCTTTAACAATCAGTATAGAACCAGAAGTGTATTAATGGGAGTCCTGGCTCTCGGGTCTACCTGTGGCTGATGAAATTAAAATACTTTTGGTAGCACTGAAGGGGTTACAGTAGCCTGGATTTCATGAGACTTGTGTCTGTGACTCTGTTGCCCACCCTGCTCGGTGAGGGACAGGGGTGACTGAGGGGGGACTAAGGTCACAAGGTGCCTGGGAGAGGCAAAGAATGCAAAGTTTGGGTCACTAAGTTTCTATGGGACAACAAAGGGAGCCAGTGCCCAAGCTTTTGGGGGGGTTAGCACGCTTTATGCATATTCCTCACTTCCTTGGTACCCAACCCAGAATATTATGCTTTGGTTGGTGAAAGCAGCACAGCCTGTCATATGGTTTCTTTTGTCACACTGTCATCCTTGGCACTTAGAGCAATTGAAGGATTTTGTACTGCTATGGAAACAGCTATAAATGGCTACGCAAGCATTTCTTTTGTTCTGTTCTAGCCCTTTTCTGCTTTGGAGAAATCTCATCTAATTTACTGTCATCAGATGCTGGTTCAGGCTTTATTTCCACGCTGCAGCTTCTGAGAGTTGCCTGTAGAGAAACAGCCGTGACCCTTTTGTGTGACTGAATATAACTGTGAATTTAATAAATAGGACCTGGACACCTGAGGAGGAAGATGGGGGAAGAGATTCATCCCTCTTTTTATATGGAAATCAGCCCTGCTAGACTGCTAACTCCATCCGTATCAGGCAACTGGTAGATTGCAGTGTGATAATTTCATCATAGGAGCTGGGATAATTTGGCTTTTTTAACTGTAAAAGGCACTTCAGTAGGTATTCCGGAACTACGTTGCTTCTTGGAGCCCCTCTGCTAGCACTTTTCCTTTTCTACACTTCCTTTTTTGTTGTTGTTGTTGTTTTAGCTTGCTTTTCTATTTCCTAATTGAATTCTGTTCCTGCTGGGTTTGTTGCTTCTGATCTGATGTCTTCTGTGCTTTTTTTTTTTCCACGTTTCTCGTTGGTTTTCTTCTCTGAAAGAGCAATAAAGTTCCCTGTGGAAGTCTCAACCTCTCTGTAAGCTTCGTTTTGCTGTATGAAGCAGAAAGGCTGTGGATGTGTCATTTGAGAGCATTAAATTGTGTAATACTGTCTGTGTTCTGGGGGGGGGTGGTGGTGGTTTTTTAATGGAGAAATATTTAACGGTAGTTTTGGTCACTTTTCCAGTTGGCTGTTGCACTTCATAGCGAGTTTGGACTCTTGGTATTTAAAGCTTGTTTTGTTTTGATGCAATTGGAATCTAATTTGAAATTGGTAATTGCAGTGGAGCTGTTCTTCTCAGACTGTCTCTCAGAATGAGCTGCTTTCCCGACCCCAGTAACGGCCAGGGTTATATCAGACCAGTGGGCAGTCCATGTGTAGGTGCTCAGGTGCTAGATCTAGCCATGAAGGGCTGAACTGGAGGTGATTATTTACCATAATGTACATAAGTGCCAGTTGCACATCTGGTGTAGTACTTTATAATAGCATTTTTTAGATGCTTAAGAAAAGACACATTAAGAGATGGTTGTTTTCTAGCCTTTTTTTCACCCCTAAGTGTTTGGGGTACAGTTGCTGTCACTCTTTAGAAGTACTAGACTCTTAAATGGGCAGAGAGATGGTAATGTTCAGCTCAGTCTTGGTTTACCTAGTGTATTATTAGCTGGAATGCTAGGAATCAGCTAATCTAAAAGCTGTCCCAGTAACCCTGGTGTCCATTTGACCAGGTGGGATGCCAAACTGGAAGTTGGAATAGTCTGCTGGGTGGTTTTGCATAGCCTCGTGTCTCTGGCCGTTCAGTACAAGGTGCTGTGCTGGTAAAACAAATTATGTTTTACTTTCCTGCTCCCTTCTACTCTTGACTCTTATCCCTTCACTTTTTTCCAGCTTCTCTCTGCAAACCTGCAGCAAAAACAGTCATGAACTTAAGGCGCATCAGGGTTCAGACAGAATAAAGCCTCTTCTGAGGGGGCTTCTGAAAATGACAAAAGAATGAAGAAGAATTGCAAAGCCTAAACTATATCGGGGGGGGGGGGAGGAGGATTATCTGATAGAAAATGAATAGTGAGAACAAGGTTTTTAAAATTCTGTCTTGGCCTAAAGTCGTGTGCTTGAAGTATATCACTTGGAGTTTGAATTGTGGTCATAGGAAATAAAGTCTCCCTCAGCATTGTGCTGAAAGGGGGTTTGCTTGGGCAATTTTGGAACTTGGTTCCATTTCTGTGTGCCTCAAAATGCTGTAGGGATGGCATTGGAAAGCTGCTTGTTATCCTTTGTGGATGTAAATATATCCTTTCCTAAAACTACACAGAGTTTCAAGGCACTCCTGACTAGATAATTATGTCTAGTATGTCTAACAGATCTTTGCAACTTGTAGTTAAAATTCTCCTCTTGATAGTGGAGGTGGCAACTCCAAGAAACGTGTGTGGATTTTGGATTTAAGCTCCCATGTTTCTGAGAACAGAAGAGCCTGATCTCATCCTCTTGCCCCCACCCTTTAGCTATTGCTCAGCACTGATGAGATCCCCTCTGTCTGCTCTTCTCCAGGCTCAACAGCCCCAGGTCTCTCAACCTTTCCTCAGCAGAGAGATGCTCTAGTCCCTCATCATCTTCATAGCCCTAACACAAAGGGGTGTCCTGCCAGCCTTAGTAGAATCAAACTTCTGATTGCTGGCTGGTTTAGAAAAAGATGGTTGGGTATGGCTGTACTCACACTCGTTTTCCCCTCCAGTCTTCAATGAAACATACAATCCAAAATACACTAAGTGTTATCCTGTACTTAAAGCTTGAAGTTTTTGCTAAACCACATCTCTAAAGTCCCATCTATACTCTGTTTGGCCAGTAGTGGCTGCCTTCATGTACTTTTGAAGAAATGAAGAGTTAGGACCTCATAAAGTTGGCTTAGCTAGTCAGTACTAGCACTTGGAGACCTGATCTGCCTGAAAAGGAACATCAGATGAGGTCAGTAAATCTCCCAGATTGTTGGGTGGGCACGGGAGCACCAACAGCATCACAAGTTCCCACTCAAAAGAGCAAACCAAAATACGGAGTTTTGGGATGTGTAGTGGTTGGTTGGTTTGGCTTTTATTAAAGGGAGAATTACTTCTACCCCTTTTAAACTGATTAAACCTCTGGGTTATGTTTACAACTTTGTAATTGGCCAATTCTGCTTGTGGTGTAAGAGTTAGAATAGGAATCAAAGGCCGCCTGCCCGAGGAGATGTGTCAGGAGAAAAAGGTTTGGAAGAGTTAACGTGGCTTTGAATAGTCGTGGTCATGTTTTATGGAGACTCTGCTCTTAGTCATGCTGCTGCCATGGCTTGGATGAATCTGCTTGGCAGAGCAAGCTGAAGGGACATCTTCTACATGATTCTGGTGAATGCCAGGCTGAGCAATTCAGATGGTGCAAATCTTCATGCCTTGTATACACCAGATAACCTGATAGAAGTTGAGTAGCGGTAGCTCAGAGCAGCAGAAGTTAAGGTGGTCTTCGCAGGAGAAGCTTGCAGAAGCCTTGAGAGATCTCTTTCAGAAGAGCTCTTGGTTTTAGAGGAATTGGACCTTCTGCAGAGGTAGAGGGGGAGCAGATCCCTTTGTAAACATGTTAAAAGGACGTAGGAAACTAAATGGAGCTTTGATGGGCTTTGCCTCTTCCAGATGTTCATACAAAGCACGGGGTCTCTATGGTTATTGGCACTTGCTGGTCGGAGTCCAAAATTGTTCTGTCTTGCAAGCCTGAGGACGTGGCGCACAGCGCTGGGCCAGAACTGCTTTGTCCAAGACTTCATCTACCCTCGAATGCTTTATTTTCTTCCTCTTCATGGAGGAATTAGCATTGAGAAGCCTGCATTGGGCAAAGCTCCTTTTTAGTGTCACTGACTATCACCACCCAACTGAAGACTTGTCTCGGCACGGAGGAACCATGATTCTTTTCTCCCCCAAGTAGGTTCTTCACGCGCTGCTGTTGCCATGGTGCGACGAGAGCTATGTCAGATTAAAGATAATTTGGCCATTTTGGTAAACTGCTCAGAGCAGTGTGACTAAGCAGTGATAATCTCATTAAGTGACATTAAAACAAACCCAGAGCACTGGAGGGGGGGACGGGAGGGGGGAGATTTCACGGTGACCATCAGCAGGATGGTGATGGATAGTACAGATATTAACTGTAAGCTCCTCTGAGTGTAAATGCAGTTTAGGCTGAACTTTTGGAAGTAGAAAGTTTGTCTGCTTAATTTATGTAGTGCTTAACGCAGAACCACAGATGACTTTATAATCGAAGTGGTTGGTTACAGCTTTTTTGTTTGCTCTTCTCCTGTAGGATGCCCACTCGCAAGGAGAGGTGGTGGCTTGTCTGGAAAAAGGGCTGGTAAAAGAGGCAGAGGAGACTGATCCTCGGGTTCAAGTTTCTGATCAGTGTAAGAAAGCAATTCTTCGTGTGGCTGAACTCTCTTCAGATGACTTCCACTTGGACCGGCATCTCTACTTCGCGTGCCGAGATGATAGAGAGAGATTTTGTGAAAACGTGAGTACATTCCTCTGGACTTCTCTTCTGCAGTATTCTGTTAAAAAAAACCAACAAACAAACCCCAAAACCACCTTGGAGGAAGGAATGGAAAGGTAGAGCGGAGCCTGAGCAAGATCATGTAAGAGGGAAAACAGACACCTTGCAGCTGTCAGTCGTCAATAAATCTGGTTTTAAATTCACTCGCCCAACAAACAAGCTTTATTTCCAGTGGGTCCATGAGCTGAATTGGCATAAATGGTTTAATGGGCATCAGAGCTGGTGTCAAGGGGGGAGTGGAGCAAGTGGAATAGGGAGGAGACAGCAGAGGTAAGAGATTGCTCCCTTTTCCTCGTCCCTCCAGCAGGGAGCCACAAAGCTGCGTCGATCCATCCGAATTAGCTTGGATCAGCTGAGCAACTCCTCAATGAAAGGATGATGAACATAGACCAGATATGTTCTAACGCAAAAAAATTTTAAAATTTTCTTAGTTTAGAAGCTATCACTGTCATTTGAAGTATTAAACGTGATATATTTCTAGTTGGCAAAAAGAAATGTCTTGAGGTGTAGTTTAGCCTGCTCATTAAGCATTACAAGGCTTATCTTTAATGGCAAATGTTTCTGTTCTGTTCCACAGACTCAGGCTGGGGAAGGCAGAGTCTACAAGTGCCTCTTTAATCACAAGTTTGAAGAATCAATGAGTGAAAAGGTGGGTATCTGTCTCGGTGAGACAAATCCTTAATGCAGAAATGGTCAGATCATTCATCAGTTCGGGTCATGTTATTCTTTCCCAATCTTGAGGAAAATCCATCATCTCTGTGGCTGGATAACTGACTGCTTTAACAGATGCTTTTCCTTTGATATGTTTGTGTTTCCAACTACGTGCTGATGGCTTGAATTAATTGTGCTGAAGTTACAGCCTTTAAAGTTAAGGATTTAAATAAATCAAAGCTTTCGGCTGAGCAATTTGGGAAGGTAGCTGTGGAGCAGCTCAAGTGGCAGTGCTGTGATTGTTTAAAGTAGAAGTCACCCCGTGCTGTGGGAAGCCTTGGGTAATCACTGTCATAACCTACAGATTAGAAATCAAATGGCCAGTTGCCTCAGTGCAGGCAGCTGTGTGCCCTTCACCTAGAAAACTCCGTTTTCTAGGAGTTTTGACAAAAAAAGCAAATTTTGTGGGAAAGACGCACAGCTCAGTTACTGATGTTTTCTTTAAGTTCTTCCTGAAGATAAGAGTTTTCAAAAACAACTGAAAAGAGTTTGTGTAGGTGTTTTGGGAAGGTGGTGATGCCTTCAGTGATTTCAGCACAGCACTGTAGTGTTGGGGATTAGACAGAATTCTGTCGTCTGCCTGAAAGGATCCCAAGATGGGTATCTGTAAACCCCTCCTCGGAGAAGCTCTGCTGAAGGAGCCTGATTCAGAGGCCTGGAGGGACCAGACTCATTTCCTCTTCTTTAAATGTATTAGCTACCCGAAAGCTTGGTTCCAATTAACAAATTCAAAACTGAGAGCTTGATCCCGGGGGGCTTGAAACAAAGCTTCATTTTGTACGAGTGTGGCACCGAAATGGCTGCTATTTTAGTTTAACCCGGTTTTGGTGGCACAGGGGCAGTGGGGTGTTTTTGAGGGGTTTTTTTCCATGGTCAAGTGCCTAAGATAGGAATATATTAAGCTACCCACCTCCCCCTGCTTTGGGGGATGAAGTATCTGCCAGCCTCTACCTCCCTGTGTCCTGAGCTTTATATCTGTCCATTCCCAAGGTCACACTTA